>JAJGOT010000022.1:495000-710000 GCA_022457155.1 Cladopsammia gracilis
GAAAACGTTTCTGATAAGTTTGGAGGAAATCCTACAATTTCCACGGATTTGAAAGATCTGCACAGTGTTCATCGCTTATTGATAACTGGCGCAAAAAAACACTGCCGACTGAAAAATACAATGCACATGGTTTAATACGGATAAAACCATCGGTAAACGTTTGGATAATTTTTTTATTGCTCAGGACTTGTATGATTCCTTTCTAAAATGTTAAATTTTGCCTTGTATTTTTTCCGATCATGATTCTGTTGATTTAAGCCCTAATTTGCATAATGCATTTTCCCTTGGAACAGGACTTTGGAGGCTAAATTTAGAATTTAATATTTGCGATATGATCTCAGAAATTATTAAGAAACATGTTGTACCGGAAAGCATTTACGTCTATTCAAGCTTGGTGGGATTTTCTTAAAGAATCTATAAAATTAGTTGCTATAGATTTTGGTCGAAGCAAACAACACGCTCGAAGCAACATGTGCTGTTATTCAGTCTGGAAAATAATTCTCTCAGTGATTCAATGCAAGGAAGCGTGACTAGATTAATTTACAAGAAAGATGATAAGAACAACCTCAAAAATTGGTGGCCCGGCCATTTCGCTACTCAATGTTGATTACAAAATTTGTTCAAACGCTCTTACAAACAGACTTTCAAACGTGTTACCCTCGATTATTCAAGAAGATCAAACTTGTTCCGTCCCAGATAGGACGATTTTGGAGAATTTATTTCTCTTGCGTGACACTCTAGATTATATAAATATTACCAATGAAACTGGTATCTTGCTGAATATTGATGAAAAGAAAGCCTTTGACTTATTTGACAGGGTAGAAAAATATTGGCAAACTTTTTACCAATGTTTTGAGTCGTTTTGGATTTGGCAATAACTTCCAGTGGTGGATTTCTACATTATACTATCAAGAAAATATGAAAATTATAGTTAATGGTTTTTGACCAGGGAGATCCCCGTCTCCATTTTTGCACATTTTATGCGCAGAAGTTTTGGCTATACCAGTATAAGAAAGGATGATACTATTGAAGGTTTTCTCCTTCCAGAGGCCTGAGGAAAGCGTTTTAAAATTCGCCAATATGCGGATGACTCCCCATGTTTTGTAAAAGACATTTTTTTCTTTGGACAAATTGTTTACCTTACTTCACAAATACGAGACAGGTGCAGGGACTAAATTAAATGTGGCAAAGAACGAATCCATGAGGTTAGGAGTTTGGTGCTCACGTCCGGACACTCCTTATGGCCTGACGTGGGTGTCAAGAATGCAAATCTTGGGTGTCTGGTTTAGCAATGGTATTGCAAATGTGGAACCGGATAACTAGTTACCACGCCTTTCCAAGCTAGATTAAAATTTGAACCTGTGGAAGGGTGTGGGGTGTTTTCACTCCCACTCTATCGGCACTACTCAATAACAACAACAACTTTATTTCAGTATTCCCATTTCTATACATGGTATTACCGAATCAATTACAATAAGGAAATTAAAATTAGTTTAATAACAATGAAGAAATCTAAGTAGAATAAAATGTACTATACTACAATACTAGGTTTTTAGTTAATGTTACAGTATTTTCTTTTACCTATCAGGCTATGGACTTCTCCTGACGACGAAAATGACATGCGAGCGTGCTTTTTCATTAAGACCATACTTTATGGTATATGGGTTTTTCGAAATAAAGCAACTTTTCATAATGGCACCGAGAACTCTCGGATCACTGTAAGGGACATAAGGAATGACATCACAACGCAGTTGCAAATTGATTTCTCCTGAATGACCGAACAGAAATTTTTTGCTTTGTGGTGTCATCCGAATATTCGTGAAATACTGGCAACTCATCATTCAATACCAGAAATGACTAAAGTAATCATGTGCAAACCGGAAAGGACTTTCAAGTGGACCAAATGACCAGAAATGAACTTTATAAATAATCCCTTATGGACTAGACTTTCAAGTGACTGTAAACCGGAAGTGACCTTGTATTACTGTAACCCGGAAATGACTAGCTCTAACTCAGGATGCCTTGTAACCGGAAATGACTAGCCTCTCAGGATAATATTGTAAACTTTAGGGATTTGTTATTGATAAATAAAACATTTTAATAGAAAAAAAACACTTTTGTTGTGTTAAGCGGAGAAAACGGTTTGCAAAATCGTTCTTCCCTGCATTTCTCAAACAGTGGTCAAGACCGCATTTGAGGCTGCGTAACTCTGCAAGTCAAGCGTTTTTGGAGGAATATAGAGCAAAGTGCTTATTTTTAAACCTGATTTCGTCTTAGGAGAACTGAAGCTAGTAGATCGTCGAAGCATTTGTTTTGAGCTAAACTCTTTTATAACTATTGACCCCGGCTGCGCCGCGCCGGCCAAAACCGGCCGTGATTTTACAATAACACACATTTAAAATATCAAAATAGAAAGAGGAAGTTTTAAAGAACACTCAGAAAAATAACAGCTTTAAGCGATGAAATCTTGCTTCGAGGAACTTCAGAACCCGAGAAGAAGAGGAGTTTTAAAGAATTTTCAAGCAGCCAAGGGACTTAACGGTAAAAGAAATTACATTTTTCTATGGGAATTTATGTTGATATCAATTTGTGATTGACTTTTTCTTTGTGTTCTCGTTAGTTTTGGAGAAATGTTTATAAAACGTGCTCAAATTCAGTCGGGATTGGTATCTTGAATTTCGCCATATGCTCAGCCAGACAGCTCCTCGATGCGCAAATGGTGCGCTTTTTGCTTTTAAACATAGACTAATGGATATTTGAATAAAATGTTTCAAAAGATTTTGTTTTCTATTTTTATGTGTTTGTTCATTCATTAATACAAAGGTTGAAAAGCGATTTTATGTTAACAAAACAAGGCTTGGATTTTATAGTTCTAACTTCACTCGCGTCACCTTGCGCAAAGATGTCTGTGTATCAACAAACGCCCTTCATCCCTATCTTCCGACAAAGCATCCTTTGACCAAGCCGTCCCTCCATACCAGAAAGCACTCAACGAAAGCGGCTACCAATACACGCTACAGTATGAGCCTCCAACAACAAACAGACGGAAAAACAGACAACGCAACAACATCATCTGGTATAACCCTCCATTTAGCAAAAACACCAGCACCAACATCGGATACAAGTTCCTCGCCCTAATAGACAAGCACTTCCCTAAAGATCACAAGCTCCGAAAAATCTTCAACCGCAACACGATAAAAATAAGTTACAGCTGCATGAATAACGCCAAACAGATAATTGATAACCATAATAAGCAGATTCTAAAGTCATCCACGCAAGCCAACGACGCCGCCACAGCTAACTCTAATACCACTCAAGACAAGAAGACATGCAACTGCCGACAAAAGAACACATGCCCACTCAACGGAAACTGCCTACAATCATCAGTCATCTACCAAGCTACAGTCACGCGCAACGACAACAACACAAAATTGAGCAGAAAATTATAACGCGCAAACAAATACTGCCTTTTGTCACGCAATACAACCCAGCAGTGCCAAACCTAAAGAAAATACTCATGAACAAATGGCATCTTATAGAGAATCAACCTTTGCTAAGAGAAATATACAAAGAACCTCCCTTGGTCTCATACAAGAGGGGCAAATCTTTGACAGATATACTCGTAAGAGCTAAACTCTAAGAGCTATTGTTAAAAGAGCAACAACATCACGCGCGGAGGTATGGAAGCCGTGTCTGGTCTGTCAACACCTTTACACCACTGAATAAATAACAAACATTTGAAGACAAACTTACGCATATAGCTGATATAGGTCTGGATTGTTGCCGCCAAAAACGGATTTTTTGTTGGGACCAAACAACACGGCATTATCGCCATTTTTTTTTTTGTGCAAACTCTTCCAACGACATGAGTACAGTAGTTGGAGCTCGTAAGTCCTGACTTTTGTTTTCTGCTGCAAGCCTTGCGCCCGCACCAAGATTGGAAGAAAAGAGGCTCCCTATATCCCCCTCGTTCCACAGCTCTGAATGTACCGTAGAGAAGTACGTTGGAACTACGACCCCTGTTTTTTCTCGGCTGGCATATCCTCGCTTTCTCGCTTGTCAACAGAATGGTCAACAAAATGGTCCACAGACATGTGAGCAACGTGACATGTGTGACGTAGAAAGAGATCAGTAATTTGATTGGTTTAATCTTGTAGGATTCCTACTGCCCCCCGCTTGCTTTCCTACAGATTACTACCAAAGGATAATCGTTCACTATACTACAATACCAGGTTTTTAGTTAATGTTACAGTATTTTCTTTTACCTATCAGGCTATGGACTTCTCCTGACGACGAAAATGACATGCGAGCGTGCTTTTTCATTAAGACCATACTTTATGGTATATGGGTTTTTCGAAATAAAGCAACTTTTCATAATGGCACCGAGAACTCTCGGATCACTGTAAGGGACATAAGGAATGACATCACAACGCAGTTGCAAATTGATTTCTCCTGAATGACCGAACAGAAATTTTTTGCTTTGTGGTGTCATCCGAATATTCGTGAAATACAACAGTCAAAGCTTGTGACTCTCATAATTTAGCTACTGGCAACTCATCATTCAATACCAGAAATGACTAAAGTAATCATGTGCAAACCGGAAAGGACTTTCAAGTGGACCAAATGACCAGAAATGAACTTTATAAATAATCCCTTATGGACTAGACTTTCAAGTGACTGTAAACCGGAAGTGACCTTGTATTACTGTAACCCGGAAATGACTAGCTCTAACTCAGGATGCCTTGTAACCGGAAATGACTAGCCTCTCAGGATAATATTGTAAACTTTAGGGATTTGTTATTGATAAATAAAACATTTTAATAGAAAAAAAACACTTTTGTTGTGTTAAGCGGAGAAAACGGTTTGCAAAATCGTTCTTCCCTGCATTTCTCAAACAGTGGTCAAGACCGCATTTGAGGCTGCGTAACTCTGCAAGTCAAGCGTTTTTGGAGGAATATAGAGCAAAGTGCTTATTTTTAAACCTGATTTCGTCTTAGGAGAACTGAAGCTAGTAGATCGTCGAAGCATTTGTTTTGAGCTAAACTCTTTTATAACTATTGACCGCGGCTGCGCCGCGCCGGCCAAAACCGGCCGTGATTTTACAATAACACACATTTAAAATATCAAAATAGAAAGAGGAAGTTTTAAAGAACACTCAGAAAAATAACAGCTTTAAGCGATGAAATCTTGCTTCGAGGAACTTCAGAACCCGAGAAGAAGAGGAGTTTTAAAGAATTTTCAAGCAGCCAAGGGACTTAACGGTAAAAGAAATTACATTTTTCTATGGGAATTTATGTTGATATCAATTTGTGATTGACTTTTTCTTTGTGTTCTCGTTAGTTTTGGAGAAATGTTTATAAAACGTGCTCAAATTCAGTCGGGATTGGTATCTTGAATTTCGCCATATGCTCAGCCAGACAGCTCCTCGATGCGCAAATGGTGCGCTTTTTGCTTTTAAACATAGACTAATGGATATTTGAATAAAATGTTTCAAAAGATTTTGTTTTCTATTTTTATGTGTTTGTTCATTCATTAATACAAAGGTTGAAAAGCGATTTTATGTTAACAAAACAAGGCTTGGATTTTATAGTTCTAACTTCACTCGCGTCACCTTGCGCAAAGATGTCTGTGTATCAACAAACGCCCTTCATCCCTATCTTCCGACAAAGCATCCTTTGACCAAGCCGTCCCTCCATACCAGAAAGCACTCAACGAAAGCGGCTACCAATACACGCTACAGTATGAGCCTCCAACAACAAACAGACGGAAAAACAGACAACGCAACAACATCATCTGGTATAACCCTCCATTTAGCAAAAACACCAGCACCAACATCGGATACAAGTTCCTCGCCCTAATAGACAAGCACTTCCCTAAAGATCACAAGCTCCGAAAAATCTTCAACCGCAACACGATAAAAATAAGTTACAGCTGCATGAATAACGCCAAACAGATAATTGATAACCATAATAAGCAGATTCTAAAGTCATCCACGCAAGCCAACGACGCCGCCACAGCTAACTCTAATACCACTCAAGACAAGAAGACATGCAACTGCCGACAAAAGAACACATGCCCACTCAACGGAAACTGCCTACAATCATCAGTCATCTACCAAGCTACAGTCACGCGCAACGACAACAACACAACAGAAACATACATCGGACTCACGGAAAACGACTTCAAAACAAGATACCGAAACCACACTGCATCATTCCGCCACTCTAAACACAGAAACTCAACTGAACTAAGCAAGCACATCTGGACTCTCAAAGACAACAACATCGAACACTATATTTCATGGCGTATCCTGTCTTCGCATTCACCGTACAACAGCTCAAGCAAAAGATGCAACCTCTGCCTAAAGGAAAAATTTCTAATCATTTGCCGACCGAAACTTTCTACACTTAACAAACGTAATGAACTCGTGTCTTCTTGCCGCCATAGAAACAAAGCCCTTCTACGCAACAGTTAAACTTCGCGCCGCATAGATTTGTTATTGTTATTATGTAAATTATTTTGTATATAAGAAGCGATGGTAAAGAATATTCTTATTAAATCCCCTGATGAGTGGGCAACCACGAAACAGGCTTGTCGGGATGAAAGCGTAGTTTATTTGTTTCCTCCATAAACGTATACTTCGCTCTACATTAATGTATTGAGCACTGTTTTACGAATATCCAGTTCTACACTTTATATTCACTATTGGCATATTGCCACAATGCAATCCAACAATGTGTAACCGTACATCCTGTGCCCAAGTTCAGGAGTTGCCATAAAGCCATTTTGGTAATAACCGGGAGGGCACATTGTATACATAATTGTATATTATGCTTACTGTTCATACAGTTTGAGCACTCTCTGGATTGGGTGGAGAGCCTCGTAAGAGGTGTTCACTATTGGTATATTGCTTCGCTCACTGCTCACAGTTTGAGCACTCTCGTGACTCCACAATGCAATCCAACAATGTGTAACCGTACATCCTGTGCCCAAGTTTAGGAGTTGCCATAAAGCCATTATGGTAACAACCGGAAGGGCACATTGTAAACATAATTGTATATATATATATACATATAGTGTTGTGACAGGTCTCTCAAACAATGCTGTATGCCTTGTCGAAGACAGAGGATCACTCTAGTAAAGTGCGATCTTGTAGCTTGAAAAGGTTAATGTAGAATGAGTTGTAATTATCAAGCTTCCAACTCCATGTCTTGACTTGATTTTGCTTTATTGGCCCTACGTTTCGGCCATCACGGCCTTCTTCAGGGGAGTTACAAGCGTATTAAGGCTTGCGTAAACCGTTGGCTATTCAAAACTATAACGTGACATGTATGGCGTCTATGATTGGTAGATAAACTAACAAAGTTATGCGCGCGCTAGAAAGTGCGCGCACTAATGTGGGTCAAATTCTATTCATTCTATATATATATATATATATATATATATATATATATATATATATATATTCTGAACTTGAGTAGAAAAAATTTTCCGAGAGCGCTCTACTTTTCAGGAGCGGTAACTATTATGTAGAAAATGTAGTTCCAGGCTTCAGAGGTTATTCATCGCTTTATTGCTACAGTCCTGTTTCGTATGGTCGAGAGATGACCACACTCATCAGGCAACTTGAGCGAATGACCGTTAATTTAACTGCTGGCGGTATTATACATACGACCGTTAATTTGAAAGTTGTTAGGCAGCGCGCGCGTAGCTGCGTTACATTACGTAATTCTAAAGTTCTATTGCACCACTGTATACAAGTGACCGTTAATTTAAAAATTGGTAGGCAGCGCGCGCAGTTACGTTACATTATGTTACTCTAAAGTTCCTGAGTGTGAATCTGTTTCTGTGGGGGCATGAACCTGCCAATTCGTTTCTTTTGTTTAGGGTACATAGATCTTTACGACAGATGATGAAAAATTTTTCTTGGAGGCACAGGCTGCACCAAAATTTTTCTTGGAGGCACAGGCTCCACCAAGACTCGCCGTGGACAAAAAAGAATTGTGACAGCACGTTTGACGTAACAATGGGTTCATACGATGGAGCGGAAACTTGTGAATTGATAGGATTATACATGCTATCACTCATCGCACCCAAATTTAAAGATCAAGTGGGACTCTATCGTGACGACGGCCTCGCAGTATGCAAAGCCACTCCGAGGGAAATCGAGAAGACAAAGCAGGAAGTGAGCAATGTATTCAAATCTCATGGTCTCAAAATCACAATTGAAGCAAACAAAAAGATCGTGAACTTCCTTGATGTGACCCTCGACCTTACAAGTGGAAGCTATAAACCGTATATGAAACCCAACAACAAATTGCTGTACGTCCACCGGCTGAGTAACCATCCACCAACATTACTGAAGAACATCCCGCAAAACATCAACAAACGACTTACTAATATCTCTTCCAGCAAAGAAATCTTCAATGAAGCTATCACGCCTTACCAGAAAGCACTCGATGAAAGTGGGTATGACTTCAAGTTAACATTCAACTCAGAAAAAAAGCAAACAACAAAGAAGAAAAGGAGCCGAAAAAGAAACATCACATGGTACAACCCCCCATGGGATTCGAATGTAAAAACGAACCTTGGAAAGAAATTCCTGGGCATCATCGACAAATGCTTCCCCCCAAACCATCCGTTGCACAAGATATTCAACAGGCACACACTCAAGCTCAGTTACTCATGCATGCCGAATATGAAAGCCATCATCTCATCCCACAATAAAAAGATCCTCTCAGAAAACATCACTACACAGGCATCCACGCAGCAACCGCAAACGTGCAACTGCCGAAGAAAACCGGAATGCCCACTTGAAGGAAAATGCCTGCAGACAAACGTGGTCTACCAAGCGACTGTGACGACTGACACGACAACAGAAACATACATTGGACTGGCTACCAACTTCAAAGACAGATACAGAAACCACACGACCTCATTCCGACATACCAACAGAAGAAACGAGACAAAACTGTCAAAACACGTATGGACTCTAAAAGATGCGAAAAAATCCTTTCGTGTGCAGTGGAAAGTACTTAGGAAATGCAAACCGTACAATAATGTGAGCAAGAAATGCAGCCTGTGCCTCCAAGAAAAATTTTTCATCATCTGTCGTAAAGATCTATGTACCCTAAACAAAAGAAACGAATTGGCAGGTTCATGCCCCCACAGAAACAGATTCACACTCAGGAACTTTAGAGTAACATAATGTAACGTAACTGCGCGCGCTGCCTACCAATTTTTAAATTAACGGTCACTTGTATACAGTGGTGCAATAGAACTTTAGAATTACGTAATGTAACGCAGCTACGCGCGCGCTGCCTAACAACTTTCAAATTAACGGTCGTATGTATAATACCGCCAGCAGTTAAATTAACGGTCATTCGCTCAAGTTGCCTGATGAGTGTGGTCATCTCTCGACCATACGAAACAGGACTGTAGCAATAAAGCGAAGAAAACCTCTGAAGCCTGGAACTACATTTTCTACATAATATATATATATATATATATATATATATATATATATATATATATAACTTAGCACAAGCATGTAAAAAAGTTCCATGATTGGAAATTTCTCGGTAAATTATACTCTAACACAAGAGAAAACACTTTTTTCTTAAAACACCTATATTTCGGCAGCGTACAGCTGCCTTCATCAGGGTGAATGGCTGACAAGGCGTTACACGCGATAAAAACCGTTACAACCGTTATATGTGCGCGCTAATCAAAAAAAATTTTTTAAACTGCGCGCGCTACAACAGCTAAATACAAATGCTGGTAAAACTGCTATTTTTGCGCGCGAAGTCCCCGATTTTGGCTATAAAAAAAATCGCTCTCATTCAGACCGTGGGGTCTGAGTGTCTTCAGTTTGTAAGCCCATTGACCCTCCTTATCCGTCAGATTTTCCGTTCTGTCCACTCTGTCTATTAACTGAACTGACATATCCTCCAGACCCCCATGACCCGCACTAAAAAAATGCCTGTATAAGATCTCATCGTCTAGCCTCTCTTCGGGCGTCATTCTACCATGCAAATTCAGTCGACTACGGTGGTTGTTAAATCTGAGTCGAAATTTGGTCGAAGTCGAACCCACATATTGCTTGCCACATGTTTTACAAGTAAGCAGATAAACCACATTCGTGCTATTACAGTTCAAACTGTAATTTATGGTGTATGACTTGCCCGTGTTCGTACTCTCGAAAGTGTCCCCCATCTTGAGAAGCTTGTCCTTCCTACATATCCTGCAGTTCTTTGAGGCACATTGCTTGTTCCCGCTATCCCTGACTGTAATTTCCTGTTTAACTTTAGCGTGCACTAAATAGTCTTTAAGACTCTTGGGCCGACGAAAAGCCACCATCGGCTGTTCATTGATTGCTTTCTTGCATCTCTCTGACGCATGTAGCACGGGGTGCAGATCTCTCAGGATTTTTCCAATGTTTGGAAGACCGGGATGATACGTTACGACGAACGGAATCCTTTCATTTTTCCTGCTTGTTTCTCTTGGCGTTAAAGCCTCGTCCCTTGTTATTCTTTTCGCTTTGTTTATCTGTCTCATAACAAACGATTTCTCATATCCTCTAGCCACTAAAAACTCGGTCAATCTCTTGGCTCTGTCGTCAAAAAATTCTTCTAAAGAACAAATACGACGTAGTCTCAATGCTTGGGCATACGGAATCCCCTCTTTACATCCTCTCGGGTGACAAGATCTTGAGTCCAGATACTGGTGTTTGTCAGTGGGTTTAACGTATAAGTCGGTTTCTAGCTTCCCATTTCTATTCAAGACTGTAACATCTAAGAAGTCAACTTGCTCTCTAGAGTAGTTCTCTAGTTCTAGAGGAACTTTTTTACATGCTTGTGCTAAGTTGTATATTGATTGCATGAATCATGGCTGATTCAAGAGAGTTTTTCGAGCTACTAAGGTTACACAAGAAACGATCGAAACTGGAACACCATGTCGAATTTCTACAAACCTGTGAAAGCAAGAGTGTGGTACCAGAAGGTCTACGAATTCATAAGAACTTGAACATTGGTGAGATTTCAAAGAACGTGAAGATGCGAATGAATGAAGTTTTAAAGTCAGCCTCTCAAGAGATGCGTAATTTGACGGCCGAGGAGTTCAACAGGAGATTGAGAGTGGTTTGCGCGGAGACAGCAACACTAGAAGATACGATAAAAGAGCGGCTTGGTCAAGAAGCCTTCGAGGAATGCAAGAAAAATATTGATAAAATGACAGTCACATTAAATCTGAAATTGAAAGAGAAAAGAGAAAGTAAGCTTCGTAAAACTAATGGGTTAGTGCAAGACAGTCAAAGCAGTGGTGATGAAGGAATGCGTGGTGGAGAAACTACAGAAAATGATCACTCTAAGCCGACGGATTCACAGATTCAAGATTTAATTTCCAGAATTCGAGCGAAGGATAATTCAAGGAGAAAGAAGAACAAAGTGTGTGTAGAAGATTTAGGTGACGAAGAACCGTGCAACATAAACCCACTTCCAATGGATTCAACTACTCTGCTTGAGGAGATCACCGGTGATGAGGTTGATTACAACACTTCCAATGCTAACTTGGATATCATTAGGGAGGAGCTGATAAACGCGGCCGAGAGTGTAGAGCCAGGAATACGTGAAAATGTGACTACACCTAATGTGAGTACTAATGGTAACATTACGGAGGAGACGAGAGTGGTAGGGGAACAGGCAATTAATCAATCAATAGGATTGGCAAGTAACTATCACCAAGAGTATTATCAGGGCTCGGAAACTGTAGTTAATCTATCGTCCAGAATTTTAACGGAGGCTGAATTATCGGTTCTCTCTAGAGGGCTAAAATTTTGTCCCACCCCGGAGGGAATAGACGCATATCAGCTACGCAAGGATATTACGGAGTACGCAAGGCGGGTTCGACTCAGGGAATATTTTTATAATGACGAAACGGTTGAAAGTGACTTCTCAGAAACCCCAGCATTTAAAAAGAAGTCGTCATGGTGTCCTAAAAAGAACAGGGAAATGGTACTTGAAGCTTATGTAAGGGAGCTCGAGAACAAGATTTTGTCTAGTGATTTAGATACCAGAGTAAATCGCAACCTTACAAGGGAGGAACAAAGAGCATTTAGTAATTTAAGACGGTACAATGACATCATTATAAAAGAAGCAGATAAAGGCTCAGGGGTGGTTATAATGGACAGGGAGATATATATTGCAGAAGGAAAGCGACAGTTGGGTGATGTTAAGGTTTATAAGAAGTTGCTCCGGGATCCGACTATGGAGATGAGGGACTTGGTTAATAAGAAACTAGAACAACTACACGACAAAGGTTACATCAATGATGAGACTTTGGACTATCTTTTAGTTGATTCCAACACTAAAGCAGGTAGATATTATTTATTACCAAAGATTCACAAGACAAGAGTCCCTGGGAGACCTGTTATCTCGGGATGTGGAACGCCGACTGAGAAGATTTCGCAATTTGTTGAAGCGCATCTGAAACCTTTGGTTCCTAAGGTTAAATCATACATCAAGGACACAAATGACTTTCTTAGGAAAATCAATAATTTAGGTATTCTTCCAGATGATTCCATTATGGTTACAATTGATGTTGTAGGGCTTTACCCTTCCATCCCACACGACGAAGGTCTGAGAGCTATAAAGAAAGCATTAGACGGTAGAATAAACCCGGAAATCCCTTCTACAGAAATTGCGGAACTCGCAGGCATAGTGTTAAGGAACAACAATTTCGAGTTTGATGGAGAGCACTTCCTACAGATATTGGGGACAGCAATAGGGACAAAAATGGCCCCTCCATACGCCAACCTTTTTATGGATGAGCTAGAAAGAACACTCATAGATGGATACGAAAAGAAACCTCACACTTGGTTTAGGTATATTGACGATATCTTTATGATATGGACAGCAGGAGAGGAAGAATTGGAAAGATTTTTGAACTTTATTAATAATTCACACGACACTATAAAATTCACGTGGAACTACTCTAGAGAGCAAGTTGACTTCTTAGATGTTACAGTCTTGAATAGAAATGGGAAGCTAGAAACCGACTTATACGTTAAACCCACTGACAAACACCAGTATCTGGACTCAAGATCTTGTCACCCGAGAGGATGTAAAGAGGGGATTCCGTATGCCCAAGCATTGAGACTACGTCGTATTTGTTCTTTAGAAGAATTTTTTGACGACAGAGCCAAGAGATTGACCGAGTTTTTAGTGGCTAGAGGATATGAGAAATCGTTTGTTATGAGACAGATAAACAAAGCGAAAAGAATAACAAGGGACGAGGCTTTAACGCCAAGAGAAACAAGCAGGAAAAATGAAAGGATTCCGTTCGTCGTAACGTATCATCCCGGTCTTCCAAACATTGGAAAAATCCTGAGAGATCTGCACCCCGTGCTACATGCGTCAGAGAGATGCAAGAAAGCAATCAATGAACAGCCGATGGTGGCTTTTCGTCGGCCCAAGAGTCTTAAAGACTATTTAGTGCACGCTAAAGTTAAACAGGAAATTACAGTCAGGGATAGCGGGAACAAGCAATGTGCCTCAAAGAACTGCAGGATATGTAGGAAGGACAAGCTTCTCAAGATGGGGGACACTTTCGAGAGTACGAACACGGGCAAGTCATACACCATAAATTACAGTTTGAACTGTAATAGCACGAATGTGGTTTATCTGCTTACTTGTAAAACATGTGGCAAGCAATATGTGGGTTCGACTTCGACCAAATTTCGACTCAGATTTAACAACCACCGTAGTCGACTGAATTTGCATGGTAGAATGACGCCCGAAGAGAGGCTAGACGATGAGATCTTATACAGGCATTTTTTTAGTGCGGGTCATGGGGGTCTGGAGGATATGTCAGTTCAGTTAATAGACAGAGTGGACAGAACGGAAAATCTGACGGATAAGGAGGGTCAATGGGCTTACAAACTGAAGACACTCAGACCCCACGGTCTGAATGAGAGCGATTTTTTTTATAGCCAAAATCGGGGACTTCGCGCGCAAAAATAGCAGTTTTACCAGCATTTGTATTTAGCTGTTGTAGCGCGCGCAGTTTAAAAAATTTTTTTTGATTAGCGCGCACATATAACGGTTGTAACGGTTTTTATCGCGTGTAACGCCTTGTCAGCCATTCACCCTGATGAAGGCAGCTGTACGCTGCCGAAATATAGGTGTTTTAAGAAAAAAGTGTTTTCTCTTGTGTTAGAGTATATATATATATATATATATATATATATATATATATATATATTACAGCGTGCATTGAACGAGACAAAGCGGGACACCAAATTGGTCTCGCTTCTTCTCAGTCTTGTCTCGGTTACTTTCTTCAGCGGCACTTAAATTTTGCGATTTTTTGAAATCGCGAAAATAAAAAAATAAAAAACGAAAAAAAAAGGTATTCGAAAAAAAGGTATTCGTGAAGTCCACCTCATGACATTCGAACACGACAGGAATGTGAACTGCAACACAGCGGGGCCAAATGACCCTAAAAGGATCATTTAGGATAATTGTGCTTCTTTTGCACATTCCCTCATCAAACAAAAATGTCAAAAATCTGACGTCATAATTGGTGAATAAGAAGCAAAGGAAGTGAACGACTGCCAACGATAAATTTCCTTTTTTATATATAAAATATTTCATTTGAAAGACCTCGACTAGGGGAATAATATACCAGAAGTAGTGGTTCAGCATTTTACTCCCCGTAAGTGTCTTCCCTAGATCTTCCCTGTCTTCCCTAGCCTGTTCCAGGCTCCGAGATAGTGGGGAACGCGCGGAGTAAAAAAAAAAGTAGGGAAAAATCGCGGGGGAACTGGAAGAGGAAGGTCGGCGGAGCCTGTAAACATTTCTTTACCGACGCTCTTCCGCCCTCTTTTGGCAAGTTTTGCGATAATCCAATTTTCTGTCGTCAAAATGTCAAAATGTCAATTAACAGAAATAGTTCTCGGATTTCTCGCGCGAGTATTTCACGCAAAAGCACGTACAAGAACGCGAGAAAATCCGCATGTATTGCAAGACGCGTATACCGACGAAAATACTGTCCTCGAATCTCGAAGTCCACCCTTCAAAGTGCTGCAGATTTTGTAGGAGAAACGTAGCATGTAGAGAAACCAAGGTGCCATGAGTTTCGTTGTTCAGTGTAGCGAGAAATAAGGAATTGCTGGCGTTTTCTGGAACCGAGATGCTGGAGATTCAAATATTTCAAACCGGATGGCAATGACGCCATACGTCTGACAATGGAGGTACTGCCTAGCTCCGAGAAACACGTCAACGTAAGCGCAGAATAAACTCTGAGGAACTAAAAACAATTGCAAGATACCACTTTTCCAATATAGACCGTGACTATCGCATAAGACTTGGGGCTTAGACTCTTTTAGCCGTGATGAAGAAACACTATCTCGCAAGTTAATAAATGCTAACCGCGGACTTGCGCTCACATTTATAAATCACGGACTGAGAAATGAACTGATCCTAAGGATATCTTTATTTTGATCGAAAAGGAAAAATATCTCAGGCACGTACTTGGGATAGACTTATTCTAAAGCTGAGCTAAAATGCTTTTAGCGACGAGCAGGATTTGTGTTAGGCCTGTCACCTTTTATAAAAACCGAGCTTTTTCAGTTCGACTTGATCTCGCATCACTGAAATCAATGGAGAAACGACTATTATCGTCGACTTCTCTGCCAAAGCTGCTTTCGCTAGGTTTTTCCTGAAACCGGTCGGCAGAATCGCGAAGACATCTTTACCACGCGCCAAGTTTACAAGGCATTCTTTTTGCCCTTTCCTGAGCGCTTCTATATTACGAAAATCGCGCAGGCATTCCTCCAAAATATTACATTGATTCTTCTTCTTCACGCGCGAGGATCACGTACGCCATCGTTACGATTGACAGGAATAATGTGCATAGCGAGGTGTTGACATTACCTGCCTAAACGGACCAATCAGAGGGTATACCAGGAGCTGGTATACCGGAAAGAGCTTTTTAAAGAAATGTTTACAGGCTCCGCCGACCGCCCTCACCCCAGTTCCCCCGCGATTTTTTATTTTTTTTATTTACTTCGCGCGTTCCCCACTATCTCGGAGCCTGGAACAGGCTACCTCATTAGCTATGCTTAATCATGACGTCATTAAGGGAATCCCTCTTGGGTTATTGTGAAAGGGAATCCTTGCATACTGATTTTGTTTTCCTGCATACTGATTTTGTCTTCCTCCATACTAATTTTGTCTTCCCGCATACCAATTTGGATTTCCTGCATACTAATTTGGATTCCCTTTTCATGACGTCAACTACCTTACTTTGTGTTATTCTGCATACTAATTTGGATTTTCTGCATACTAATAAGTGCCTTCCTGCATACGATTGAGGTATCCAGTCGTTTCTTTTCATATGATAATTACTGCCTTCCGCGTCTTTTTCAAACATGCCCGCATTATACCAATTCACTTCAACACAAAACACAACTGCCACAGATCAAAACATAGATCAAAACAACATGCATTAACCAGGACTCGAACCTGGGTTACTGCGGCCACATCGCAGTGTCTTAACCACCAGACCATCACAGCTGTGGATACTATAGATGAAAAAAACTAGCAAGAGGGTTCCGAAACATCCAAGTTTAGAATTAATTAAACTGCACATTATAACAAAAAAGCGCTTTTTACGTTACTAAACTCCACAACATTCTTATAACCGCTACATTGCTAGACTCTATGTCGATTTTCAGTTTCGGAGCCATCACCCACTTTGAGTTTTTATAACTTTACCGCTGGCTTCAAAGCTCAAACTTTCAACTATACGAACTTACACTGAACTAAATTTGCATGGAAGATTAGCACCTCGGGAAGATAAACAAAGCAGGTAATTACATCCAAGTGCTAAAACAATAAACCCACACTTTGTTTAAGTTCAAAATACATTTATTTATAACAAAACGCATTAAGGTTACATCAAATCATCAACAAAGCGGTTTTTATTTAGAACAACTGCACAAACGATAAGGGCCAAAGGACAATGGACAGTGGATCTAGTCCGCAGCAAGTTACTCGTGGCGCAGCCCATGAGTTGTAAATCCGGCTGTGAGTTTTCTTTTTTTTTTCGTGTTACATTAGCGCATGCAAATTTATGTACGCATATTTTAGTTTATGTCGACGACTATATGGCTTTTAGACGTGAAATACATACCGCAAAATCGGTATATACTTCATGGTAGTTTTAATTTATGCACGTCAAAGAATCCGGTACTTACTTAGGGCTAAAAACTCATTTTAAAATGGTTAGCTTTTATTTACTGTTATGGATGTCACTACCCATAACAGTAAATAAAAGCTAACCATTTTAAAATGAGTTTTTAGGATCCCTATATGATAGGATCCCTATATGGTGTGTTACAATGAAGTATATACCGCAAAATCTCCGTGTGTTGACTTGAGAAGCAAAAGAAAGAACTACAGCGTACAATTGCAAGTTTTCAAGTCAATGCAAGGTGTTCATGGATATAGAAAGGACCGTTCGATATTGTGTTCGCCGCTTATTACTGTGGGATTTTTGTTCCGGCACGTTTTGTGTTTTATATACAACCTCGAGGTGCTTATGATAACGCGCAGTTTAGCGTTGCAGAAGTGACTGAGGTGTTGTTCGAAGATGCCAAGCAATGTTAAGAAATCGCAGCAGTAAGAAGAATCCAGTAATCCAGTATTTCGGAACGACCATCGTCTGTGTTCAATTTAACAAATTGCTCGGTTGTGTTCAAAATGTAAGAATCCTTAAAGTTGGTGACAAATTTTTCTTGCTTTGCTGTCATTTTTGTTTGCAACTTTGGGTGTAGAGAGGGGAATATGTCAGGGGAATATGTCAGGGGAATATGTCGGGGGAATATGTCGGGGGAATATGTTGAGGTGAATATATTCCATTGTTTTGCTATTGTTTCAGCCCCGCACTCCCCTGTAACAATCAAAAGCCGCCACCAGCTTTTCAGACAGTTGATAATTAGCGGCGATTACTCAAGATAATCCCCTACGAGAACAAAGGAAACCAAGTCATGTGGAATAGAAGCTTAAAGATGTTTCGCATTTGGAGTCTTTAGTGCAATATTAAAATCGATCTAAAAGGATTTTTCAACCGAGACACGCGTTTTGATGCGTATCAACCTTGAAATAATAAAATTTAGTCTACATTGAGCATGTTTTGCTTGATAGTGTAGTGGATTGAGGTTGTGGCTTAGTTCCGGGAGTAACAGTCGAAAGGCCCGAGTTTAAGTCACGCTCAGGAGCCTTTTTCTTTTCTTTTTTCGGACTGGACATTATGAAAGTGATGTACTTTATTTTAGCGTTCGTCAAAAATCCTCACGTCTAATTTTAAAAAATATCGAACCGTGTCAATGTGAAAACATAAGCTTACCGCGATATTGCGTTAAGCGGTAGCATTTCTTCTTCACGAGTTGGCTCTTAGGAACCTTTGATTAGACATAATTTTAAGCTTATGTTTCTCTGTAAAAGCACTCAAAACACTCGGGAATCAATGCTGTAATCAGTTAAAGGCGCCACGAGTTCAAGCTGTGTACAGCTTCTTGTTTAAATACGGAATAACGGATCAAGAAGGCTGACTGTGCAACTGGTATTATGTATATTCTGTTCAATATTTCGTCAGACACGACCTGACTTCTTCAAGAAATAAAATGACTATAAGAAAAACGTTACAATTCAAATCGGCCAGAAACAAAAGAAAATACGATTACAATGGAAAGACGTTATATTTCAAAAAATCTTATCTTATCTAATCTATTTTAACTTTATGTCAATACAAGAGATTATTTTATCTTGATCAGTAGTAGTTGGACACGGTCCGAAAGGTTTTCTGGTCGGGGTAATCAATTTGTGCTCGTTGTGGCTCAAATTTGTAGTCGCAGTTCACGAAGTGTTTGTAAGTACTTTGATCGATCGGCGGTTTTTAAAATGATACCTCAGTCATTCAGTTGCTAAAACCATGGTATCTGTACACAAGGGGAATCGCATAAACTTCATTCTAGGCCGATATGTGGTTCCATTGTGTCTAATATTATAAAAATTTGTAGTTGCTCGATGTCCTTACAGCTCGAACGCCCAAAACTAAACCGAGTGCCGCTCAAAACGATACTACAACCCATGATGCCTTGCGGACCGTGTCCACCACCGCTGTGTATGTTTGTCATTCGATACCTAGTATGTAGGCACTTTCAGTAGATTTTTCATGGCTGAGCCAAACCACCGCTCCAATGCTTCAAGTGAACGATCCATTGCATCACATTAGATCAATACAAAGAGTGATAAGGAAAAGCAAACCACTGAACTGGGACGGATCAAACAATATGAAAAAGCATTCTCTCAACTGGTTCAGATACCACGCAGCCGGCTTTACAACCTCTAATTTCATTGGACCTGGATATCACGCAGCTATATTGTTTTTAGGGCTGGGTTCCATTGTTGTGTTGTTTGTTCTATTGTTTTCTCAGCAAATCAGAGAAGACCTTGTAAGAGCTGCGTACTACCCTAGTTGGTTGGATTGCTCTTTTGCCATGTGCCACAATTGTTTGTGGCGTGTCGTTGCTCAATCTTTTCACCTAGCTTTTCAAGAATGATTAGCGACATATATGGGATAGATGAAGTGTTACTGAGTCTCGTCATCTTATAGCTACGGCGCACTGGCGAGGGCCAAAAAGCCCGAAACAGCTGTCTGCGTCTGCTTTCTAGTTTTGAGCACTGATCATGTTAGGTTTGGCCAACCATAGTGCCATTTTGAGAGAATGCCTAATCTAAAATCTAAAACCATACGAATTTTTCCAACACTAAGCACTTTACTTTATCAAATTCTTAGTTGTACTTGAAAAAATAATATGGTTCCGGTGGGGAAACTGAAATTTCTTCAAATTGTTAAAACTCGAGAAAAATTTGTCATAGCAAGTTATGATTTTCAGTACAAGTAGTGGTGGTTCAGCATTTTACTCCCCGTTAGTGTCTTCCCTAGGTCTTTCCTGTCTTCCTCTCATTAGCTATGCTTAATCCGGCATGACGTTATTAAGAGAATCCGTTTTGTTTTATGGTGAAAGTGAATCCTCGCATACTAATTTTGTCTTCCTTCATACTACAATCTTGGACATTTCAAATGAAAAATTAATACCACCCCTCCCCCCAATTCAGTGATGGAAAAAATGGCGCGTTTTGGTTTTCGCGGGAATCCATCACTGAATCGGGGGGGAGGGGAGGTGTTTTTTCTCTTTTTATCTTGTCTGAGATTGTCCGAGGTTGACACTGGCGTTACAAGAACCTAAATAGATCACATTCCGGAATATAAAAGCTCCAGGCGCACGTTCAATAAATGAACATAACAGAAAGAACTTGTTAGCTGAACAGAAGGAACTCTGTGCGGGATTGAAAAGATGACTGAAATAGTGCAGTGGTCATGCTGCCAAGAAAGGCATAAAAAGCGAGGAAAGCATTATCATATGGCTATAAAGTTAGACAAGATTAAGTGGTGGCTACCCATTCGCCAATATATAAAACACAAGTGGAATGTTCATGTTCATTTCTCAAACCGTCACGTGACTTACTACAGTGCTTGGTTGTACACAACGAAAGAAGACGGAAACTTTTTTCAGTCTCCCGGTCATCCAGACTTAATCAACTCAGGCCCACCGAGAACTATGTCAGCAAGTCAAGCTCGTGTGAAACGACGACGGGTTGACAATTTAGAGGTGTTTGAACCCGCGTGCGTTGTCATATGCATCATAACCACGACTTTCGCGCTGCGCCACTGTGCCAATCAGCCGCACACTCATAAAAGCTGTATTTTAGAAGCGGGGGGAGAGGAGGTGTTTTTTCTCTTTTTATTCTGTCCGAGATTGTAGTTCTATCTCCTGCATACTAATTTGGATTCCCTTTTCATGACGTCACCTCCCTAATATACCTTTTGTGTCATTCTGCATACCAATTTGGATTTCCTGTATACTAATAAGTGCCTTCCTGCATACGATTGAGGTGTCTAGTCGTTTCTTTTCGTATGATAACAAGACATGCTAACGCGTGACACACTGACTCAGTTCGATAATTTTGTACAATTAAACGTGAAAACAGTACATCACTTTCAAAATGTCCAGTCCGAAGAAAAAAAAAAAAAGGTCCTGAGCGTGACTTGAACTCGGGCCTTTCGACTGTCACTCCCGGAACTAAACCACAACCTCCCTCCACTACACTATCGAGGAACACATACTCACTGTAGACTACATTTTATTATTTCAAGGTAGATACGCATCAAAACGCGTGTCTCGGCGAAACATCTTTAAGCTCATTGTTATTTATATTCGTTTACATTCGTTTACATTACATTCGTTTACATATTCGTTAGTTATTGTTATCGCTGGATTCACGTTGTTCTTGTTACGAAACGCATTTGTAACAAAACATTACTCACTGAGTTTACAGCTGATGGAAGGAGCGAGTGAGTGGGTGAGTGAGTGAGTGAATTAGCCACCGTAACCGATAACACGTTCATTACGCTTGTAAGACTGCACTGCATTCACTGCATTCAGCAGCCGACACTTTAAAGCTCGATAGCTAAGCAAATTGCAAGTTATATAAACTGAAACACAAAACTTGCCGGGACAAAAATCCCACAGTAATAAGCGGCGAACAAAATATCAAACGGTCTTTTCCATCCATGAACACCTTGCCTTGTCTTGAAAACTTGCAATTGACGCTGAAGTTCTTTCTTTTGCTTCTCAAGTCAACACACGGAGAGATTTTGCGGTATGTATTTCATGGCCAAAAGCCATATAGTCGTCGACATAAACTAAAATATGCGTGTATAAATTTGCATGCGCTAACGTGACACGTAAAAAAGAACTCAGAGCCAATTTACAACTCATGGGCTGTGCCATGAGTAATAAAACTTGCTGTGGGCTAGGATCCACCAGGATCCGACACCTTTGCATTATCCGTTGGCTCTTGCAGATATTTACAAAGTGTTAATACACAACTGGGCCGTTAGGACTTACCAAATAAGGAAAATTTTGTTTTTCAAACTATGTGTGACATAAACACGCAATGTGTGAAATGAAAGAGAACTGGATGACGTAATGCGTTGAATTTGTTATGGTTTTTTTATTACAAAAGAATGGCCATATATGTAAAATTAAAACCTGTAGCGCTGATTCTGAGAGCACCAGTTTATTACTGTGGATCAGCATCTGCCTCCTTCACAGTGACAAGGCATGATAAATAAGGAAATATAAGTCTCGCGAAATATTCCTCTTCTATTTTCGCGAAAATAACCACCAATAAGGAATCTTATTTTCGGACGTCCAAAATTGGGAATTAACCCCTTGTATCCTGGCTTTCTTTAATTTTTCCTCGCCTGGTTTTGGTTGATGCCAAATGTTGATCCTCAACGTGTTTATATATTGGTTACAACCACATAATTTACCCATCAAATGAAACCTTAAGAGTCCGTCTTTGAAAATAAAGTAATAAACATTGAGTGGAATCGACCAAAACATTTTTCAAAGAAAAACGAATTAGCAATAAAGGCAAATTTTCATTGCAAAAAAATACAATTTTTTAAAGGAAATGTTCTGTAACATTCACATGACACTGAATGACTACAAGACGAACTAAGTCTATTACTAGATTTATTTAGCTTTCATTTGACACCTTAGGCTCAAGTCCAGGTCAACTATCAGACCTACAAGCAGTAAGCACAAACCATACACTCTGGTCATTATAATGAATATGGCGGACAATTTCAGTGTGAGAGTGTCCATGAAATTCCCCATGTACATAGCACAAACGTTGAGCTTTGAATATCAAGTGCAACAATGAAGGGGTGATTTGTTTGGCAATATTCTTGCCATTTTCAGTCAACACAACAGAAGCCAAACACAAATTCCTCATAAAATATACCAACAGGGTTCCAAGCCTTCGTCTCACCAAGGTCGTCTTCTATCCCATATTAAGAAAATTCAATTTATAGACTGATTTTTGTTCATCATCTTCTCTGATCGAGTAGTTCCACTTCGTCACAACTTTTGTATCACTTTCTTTGAGCAAATTTAGCAAAATCTCTTGAATTGCTGGAATTTCGTGCCCTGATCCTTCTTCCGACATTTTTAAATGGCTGATTCCATCGCTTTCCAAACGTTTCTTCGCTGAAAATCACTTTCAAAAGCTCGCCATTAGCGAAAACAACGAACCAAAACAAGCCATGTGGTTTGGGGGTCTCAGTTAGCAATCGTATAAACCCCTCTATTCCTGGTAGGATAAATTACGCATAATATTGTGCGCATCTAGGATACAAAGGGTTAAACTCAGGGGTAAAAGCTATTTACGCGTATAGGTACCAAAATCTTTTATGGAACTTAGTGCACTTTTTTTAATTGAGACTTCTGTTTGTGGATCTCTAGATTTACCCGATTGTATATTACATGAAAAATGAGCGACTTGTTTGTCAGCCAAGCGTTTCAGTGCCACTCTGCCACGTTCTTCAGATAAAAAGATATCGTCAAATTCTTAATAGCCGATTAGTTTTCTTTTTTCTTCTACCTCAGTAGATTTTCTCCTGAAAGCAAACATAATCAAAATTAAGCGAATAAAAAAACTGAAAGATGTACACAGTATTATGAAAAGACATTTTCAAGAAATAATTTTAAAATAAATGACGGTGAATTTGATCCTGTTTTAAACCCACCTTTTCACCAGTTTTTCAATTGTTACAAAAGCTACCACTATCAGTGCCTGAAAAACAAATGACGACAAGAAAATAATTACCAAGAATTACCGCTGCAAAAAGAGGAACGATTTAGATGAATCTGTACGAATTCGCGAAAATTTTAAAGATTTTAAAAATGACATTTGTATTTTAGATCTACAGAATGCTTGTTGTAAGTATTGTTGATCACTTTTATTGCAAAGTAATTAGTTGCTTGGACATATCCTATTCAATATTGTTGACTAGTTTTAACTTACTGCAATAGTGTTCGGGATATTACTACATTCAAAGATTTTAAAATGATATTTGTATCTTAGATTTTCAGAATGCTTGTGGTAAGTATTGTTGATCACTTTTATTATAATGTAATTAGTAATTTAGACTTATCTTATTCAATATTGTTGATTAGTTTTATCTTATTGTAATGTTATTCGGAAATATTAGCACCACAATGCTACTCTAAAATCAGAATAGAAATAAAGTTATGCGTGTATGTATGTATGTATGTATGTATGTATGTATGTATGTATGTATGTATGTATGTATGTATGTATGTACTAACGTTACTCTTTGCCTGGTCACGCCTGTCCGAAACAGATAATGCATAATAAGCGAGGCATAAATTAGCGTAACCTGTGAACAGGCCTCCCTCCTCCCCAAGAGAAGTTATTGACTTAGTATTGTGTCCTGTTGTTGTTTGTTTGTTTGTTTGTTTGTTTGCTTGCTTGCTTGTTTCCTGTTAAGAGGAGGGTCGCTGATGCATACATCTCGACAGATCTGGATTGTCTGTGTCTGTTGTGATTGGCCAGTAATTACTTTGGTTTTGGTTTTACGACACTCAGCTGACAACTGCCTTATTGGGTTCGCAGACTAGAACCCAGTTAAACCATGATTTCCTAAACTCTCAGTTTAAACTTGAAGTAATCAGCACTTCGGTCACTGTTTTAATGTTTAGAAAGATCTTGGTTTTAGTGTAATTACACAACAACTTAACTACCTGAATGATACAAATAAAGCCTTCAATCTGTAGAGAGAAAGTAAGGAAATACAAATAGTTGGTAAATTCTAATAGTTCTTTTGGTTTCTTCGGGGATGGATAATATCCTCTCAATGCTTACACCGACAAATTAATATGGGTTATTACAAATGAAGGATGAAAAACATAATTAAGAGAAGAGCTACAGAGACGGCGAGACTTCCACCGGAAACCAAAGACCTGAAATCACTTCTCGATTGCAATATAAAAATATGTTTTCCTTACTGTTGCTGTCCACTGAAAACCAATGTGTTGATATAATATCCCACCGAGTATCGGTCCAATAGTGGCGCTGCAAAAGAAAAAACAGATCAATCAATTAATTATAATATACGTTAGTTTAATTTATAGGTTTCCAAGATAAAAACAGCAACATATTGTCATGTGGAAAAAGGTAGTTAGCTATTTTAGCCAGAATAAACAAATGCCTCCACAATGGAAGGTCGGATAAAAACTTTCCTATAAGGTCTGTTGGTGTGTCCGGGTTAGAAAGGGGGGAAGATCGAGATGAAAATGTTCAAGAAAGGATAGAATATGCCACACCATTCCTTTCTTCCGTGTTGCACAAGATGGAAGTCACTTCACTTAGCTTCTCCTTCATAGACGATATGATAAACCATTGAAGAACTTGAAAAGTGGACGTCATTCAAAATGCTAATTAAACTTAAAACCTAAAGATTTTTAAAAAATCTTTTAATCCGGTTTTTTAATCATGACCTTTTAAGTAAAGACAATTTATGAATAAAGAGCAAAGTATGTATTTTATTTACGGTCATATTATTCGTAAGCAAATGAAGCGATTTCTTTCGTCTTTTCATGCAAGATAGTTAGGAAGTCTGGAAACAATATGAGATAAAAATATATTTCCTTCTAGCCTGATAAAGATAAAATTGTTAAGATAAGATAAGATAATAATTTTATTTAAACTTATAAGACCAATTCTAACAGTCAAAAACTTCAACCGAATATTTCTCATAAACGCTCTCGTAGAAATTGTTTAAAATCATTACACCTAAAGACCACCTCAACCTAATCTGCGTGTAGCCTACACTTCTAGCCAGAGCCACCAAATGATCTTCTCGAATCATTTCTTTTTCCATGTAACGCGAACGCGTATACGTCCTATGTTTCTATCAAAATAATCCATAATTTTTCGTCTCGCGGTGAAAGTAAACATTCACCTCAGGGGCGGATTTAGGGGTGGGCCGAGGGGGCCGCGGCCGCACGATAAAAATTGTTCCGGCCCCCTCTTTATAGATTTCCTGGATCCGCCCCTGCACCTGGATTTTTGAATTAAAATAATCGCGACAGAAGAAGCCAGAATCGAGTCCTGAAATACACCCGAGGGAGACTGGAAACCATAAACAACAAGACCGCTGGTGACAACCTCTGTGGGCCACTTAAAATCGTACAAATTTGTACGATTGGGCCTAAAAGGGTTAAACCTTGAGTCGTCAGTACGTGCAAGAAATAGATTAGTTGCCAGTTAAAGCTCGGAACACGGTGAAACTTTTCTTGCAACGTTGCGCGCTACAGTTGCAGAATTAGATTCGAGTTTTACTATTGCGGCGTTGCGTGCAACAAGTTGCATCATGTGACACCCCTAAAAACTCTTGTTGCGCGCTACGTTGCAAGACAAGTAGGTTTTCGCAATTCCTAGGCAAACTCCATCAGGTTTGTAGTGCGTGTAAGTACACAAACCCCAGATTAATCATGCTGGTAAATATCCCTGACATGATTCCATTCGTGGATGCATTGTCTGGCATTCCGTAATTCCTGAAAAAAAAAGGAAAAAGGTAAGAAACATTAAAGAAATTCAGTGGCGGATCCAAACCCCATCGTAAGGGGTGGGCGGAGGAACAGTTAGGGGGTTGGGGCCGAAGTGGGTTACTGCAAATTAATGATAAAAAGTCTACTCAAAATGTAACTCTTTATTTCTTCTATATCTGGCAGTGAAGATCTTATTATTTGTAATTATTTGTATACAGGGAGGTTCGCCTCCAAACTGTTTATTCCTCAGTTACATATATTAGTCTCTTAAGGAATTTATGCAGATATAAGTGTAGTCAGCAAAAGCATTCCAGGCGTTCCCTTCCCATGCCAGTGACTTCTTAAACCATGCATTGAATATGGAAATAAATGGTTACAAAATTTAAGAACAAATAGGGATGAAATTTAGATACATGACAAGCTGATTAAAATTTTGTAACTATTCTTCTTTCCATTTTTTCCAGCCCTAATGAAGGTTAGTTTTGTCAAACAGAAATATTTGGCAACAAAAACACATTTGTTTCCTTTCCACTCAATCGAGTTTAGCGGGAATTAACTGACGTCAGAAACTAACCTTTTCTCATTGATGGGAAGCCCTTTCGGTCGCGCCGAAGGAATGCAACCGTTATTATCGGCTCCAGACCACCAAAGGTCCAAACAGTGGATGCCTGTGGTCATTAATCATTCTCTCACCTTGCAAAGTTTTTTAACTCAGGCATCAATGGAACAAAGCAAACTGCAGTAAGAAGGCCATTGAGAGCCATAGCGATAGACACCAACCAAACATTCCTAAAATGGCCACAAGGATAGAGCGTTACTATTAACCCTCCATTCCAGTAGTAAAAACCTATGCCAATGAATGAATGAATGAATGAATGAATGAATGAATTGAAACGTTGTTTATTGAGGGCCACGAGTTTGTTAGTTTTTTAACTATTAAGTGTCACCCTCGTTAAATAAAGTTTGATTGATTGATTGATTGATTTATTGATTGATTGATTGATTGATTGATTGATTGATTGATGGAATGATTGATGGATGGGTGGATGGATGGATGGATGGATGGATTGATTGATTGATTGATTGAATACAAACTCAAACTAAAGTCTTTCCAGTACTAAGTTTGAAGTTACTGGAACTATAGCGAAGCGAATGACAAAGCGAGGCCAAAACTTGGTCGCCACGGAAAACATTGATTCGCTCCCAGTAGCTTAACTATTCTTAAGAAAATAGGAGACTTATCATACACGGAGCCTGGTAATGAGAACTTCTGTCACAAAGGCAATTAAAACTCTATCGCATAACGACAAAATGTGAAAAATACCCCAGGATAGACAGTCACGGCGTTAAGATTGCGGGACCGGAAAGCAGATAAAAAGCGGCGCGTGAACGGGGGCGACGAGGAGACTGGGGAGAGGAGGTGAGCGTCAGTACTAGCAATATTTTTCCTTGCGCGCAGCCTCTCTTTCGTTCCCTACTATCTGAACATCTGGAACAGGCTAACCACTATCTGAACATCTGGAGCAGGCTACTCACTACTTGAACACCTGAAACAGGCTAATCCCTCCAATATGTTTTGTTTGCGCTTCTAATACAGTGAGATCCGACTTTTTAGTTTGTTCCAGGCGTCCAAACAGTGGTAAAATATGATGTGAATGGGGAGAAGTCGCCATGCAGCTCCCTGTTCTCTTACGACCATCCTCATCAGCTTTCCTTCGCTTTCCAATTATCTGAACGCATGAAAGGCAGGTTACCAGTTTGTTTGTCTGTGTGTGTGTTTTTTATAAAGCAAGTCAAATATCCAGGTGGGAATGCTACAGGCTCCTTTCGATATTGAAGAGTATTAACAGGAGGAGCGAGGCGACGGAGATCATAAACAACTGCTCGAAGGCGACTATGTACTCAACGCGACTTTTTAAACCCGTAATATGCAACAAGACACATTAAACAACGTCACGTATACATTACATAATGTTAAAATTCGACTTTATAGCGAGGCCTGGAGGAGGTGTTTATATATTTTCTTTGTTCCTGTTCTCTAGGCCTCGCTATCAAGTTCACCCTGTTGTGTTATATATCACCTTGTTGGTAAAATAAAGGAAAGAAACGGGGCCGGTCCCATCAGAAGATACGCCACACCAACACCAATGAACCCCACCACAATCATCACACGGTAACAACGCTGACAAACAAGAAACAAAAGAAATTTAATGTTCTGGAACTCATAGGGCAGTTGTTGTCTTGTTGTCCCATAAGGAGTTAGGTTTTAAACATAATTTATTTTGTATAACAAATTTTCATTGCAATAAACCATCTGAATGCAATGGATCACACAACACATCTACGCGGCATAGCCAATACCTCACGCATGCGCACATCCACATTACCCTGGCAGTGATAGCCATGGACTGCTGTTTCATTCTTGTTAGGACTCATCAGCATGGCATAGCTGTCGGATCCCTGCGCGGCCCGTAAGTCGTTTTTAGGTGCCCTTTACAGCCGAGACGTGTGCATGCACACCTTTAAGCGCCAGCTCCACGCTGTGCGTATGAAGATGCGGATCGCCTAAATGAATAGCAATACATTTGTGACGAAATAAAAATGTCTAAATAAACCGTCTGAATGCAATGGTCACACGACACATATCTGCTGTATCGCCAATACCTTACGCATGCGCACAGCCATATATGTGCTAATAACTCACTCAACATTAACCAGGGACGTACCCAGGGGAGGATTCCAGGGATTTTGCCCCCACCACCCCTCATCCCACCCCCCTCTGTTAGCGAGGAAAAACGGGAATTGAGAGCAGAATCCTAACAAAAAAAAATCACGAAAGGAGCGGACCATTTCAATATAAAATCGAGAAAAGCAAAGTTGATGCTATTTTGCGTAGTTGGCACTTCACTTCAAGGATTTAGTTCCTTCCTAAATGTGACCTGCATACGCCTTTTGAATGCCTGTGTAACTAAACTGTCTTGAGTGATTGACTTTTGTAACTAAACTGTCTTGAGTGACTGACGTTTGAATGCCTGTGTAACTAAACTGTCTTGAGTGACTGACTTTTGAATGCCTGTGTAACTAAACCGTCTTGAGTGACTGACTTTTGAATGCCTGTGTAACTAAACTGTCTTGAGTGATTGACTTCTGAATGCCTGTGTAACTAAACTGTCTTGAGTGACTGACTTTTGAATGCCTGTGTAACTAAACTGTCTTGAGTGATTGACTTCTAAATGCCTGTGTAACTAAACTGTCTTGAGTGACTGACTTTTGAATGCCTGTGTAACTAAACTGTATTGAGTGACTGACTTTTGAATGCCTGTGTAACTAAACTGTCTTGAGTGACTGACTTTTGAATGCATGTGTAACTAAACTGTCTTGAGTGACTGACGTTTGAATGCCTGTGTAACTAAACTGTCTTGAGTGATTGACTTTTGAATGCCTGTGTAACTAAACTGTTTTGAGTGACTGACTTTTGAATGCCTGTGTAACTAAACTGTCTTGAGTGACTGACGTTTGAATGCCTGTGTAACTAAACTGTCTCAGTTGAGTGACTGACTTTTGGATGCCTGTGAAACTAAACTGTCTTGAGTGACTGACTTTTGAATGCCTGTGTAACTAAACTGTCTTGAGTGACTGACTTTTGAATGCCTGTGTAACTAAACTGTCTTGAGTGACTGACTTTTGGATGCCTGTGAAACTAAACTGTCTTGATTGATTGCCTTATGAATGCCTGTGTAACTAAACTGTCTTGAGTGACTGACTTTTGGATGCCTGTGAAACTAAACTGTCTTGATTGATTGCCTTATGAATGCCTGTGTAACTAAACTGTCTTGAGTGATTGACTTTATGGACGAGATGGAACTCCCTTCCCTCCACCCCCATATTGCAGAAAGGCTGGGTACGCACCTGATTAACTTTTATGCAGCAATAGTAATACATACTTGTCCAATACTCTGACCAATTTATGCATAGCATTGTACTGTAATACGTTGTGCTGTATTGTGCAGTTCTAGAATGTATCACGATTCTCAGATACTTTTGTCTGCTTTTCAGACGTCAATATAAAGTCGTATTGTCGTCTCAAAAACTAGCCTGTGATTGGTCGAAAATTTCCCGTGGCAATTTAATGGGTTCCTTGCGTAGAAAACCAAAATTTAAAATTATCTTCAAAGGAGGGGCAAAAATGTTGATTACTTTGTCAAGTTTGGCAGATAAACAACGCTGTATTCAATACAACGACCCTTTCTATCGAAAGTTAACGATAAGATGAGTTTAAAAGCTGCTTTTGTCGTTTAAACGGTTTGTTTACATTGAACTATGCTGTGCGCGCGATATCACGCCATCATAATTTGAAAAAAAGTTTTGGGCTAAAACCTCGCCAAGTTTGCGTTATTTACTCATTTTTTCGACGTTTGTACGGAATATATTTTCTCCCAACTGGCCGTCAATATAATGCAGTATTGCCGTCTCAAAATCGAAATTAGTTTATAATATTGACGGCGTTGGAAGAAAATATATTCTCCGTATTGGGCGGAGTCGCGAAGCGACGGAGCCCAATACGGAATATATTTTCTCCCAACTAGCCGTCAATATAATGCAGCACGCCGTCTCAAAATCGAAATTAGTTTATAGTATTGTTAAACTATTGTTATGGTCATAATATAATTTTATATAGATAGGCTGAGTATAACAGTGTCGCTCTCTGAACAGAAAGCCGATGATAAACTTAACTATTGAAAGGTGAAAGGTCGGAGATTGACGACCGGGCTATTTTGCAATTTTAGCAATTCTCAAAAACAGTATTACGCGACCGTCTGCACAGTACATTTAGACCGTACAAAAGTTCACAAAAAAATAAAAATAAAAATTCCGAATAAAATACACCTGTTACATATCAAAAATTGCCCGAGAAACTGATTTGAAAATCAAACTTGCAAAAAATAGACAAACATACTTGCATATTAAAAGACTACGCTAGTGAAGTTAGAACTATAAAATCCAAGTTTTGTTTTGTTTACATAAAATCGCTTTTCAACCTATGTAATGAATGAACAAAACATAACAATTCTTTCAAAAAATTTTATTCAAATCTCCATAAGTTTGTGTTTAAAAGCAAAACGCGAACCATTTATAGCGCATCGAGGCCGAGCTGTCTTCGATGAAAGAAATCAAAACGACTAAATTTGAGCACGTTTTATAAACAATTCTCCATAGCGAGAACACAAAGAAAAAGTCAATCACATATTGATATCAACATAAATTCCCATCGAAAAATGTATTTTGTTTCGACTTCTTGAGAAATTCTTCATATCTCCACTTCGTCATATCTGAAACCCAAAGCACATCTCACCGCATTGCTCCCACATTGATAAAAACGTATGAAGTTCCTCGAAGCAAAATTTTATCCCTGAAAGCTCTTCTTTTTCCACTATAGCGGCTTCTGAGTATCCCTTTATTAGTATTCCTGTCTTGAGTAGCAAACCGCGAAAAAATGCAGGAAAATAACGACTTCAATTTAAAGGGGCTATGTCGCGAGGTGTCACGCAAGCTGCAATCTTGAAAAACGTCCGGTGGCTGTTTTTCAAGTTTACGCCATCATCGTCGAATCCATTCAATCCTGCAGTGCTGTGTTCACCAAATGGTCTCAAATTTTTTGCATATGTAAATAATCTATTTGTATTGATTTTGGCCCGGTTATTTTTCCGATTCTGAAATCGTACGGCTAAATATCTCAATATGTACGAACAGCAATAGAAATCAGTTGACCATGGAATGTCATGGACGAAGGTTCTTCTTCTCTGTTGGCTAAATATAGTACACTTCAGCATATAAACATGGTACCAGAGTCTTCGCTTTGTACTTCTTTACCGCCACTGACAAACCTAACATTTTTCTGATTTTGTTTCGCTTGAGAAAAGAGCGATGAAATTGTTAGACTTAATCAAAACAAGCAATAGCTCTTGTATACGTGACCACTGGTTCCGTTTCGAGTCCTGTTTCGTATCAGCGAACAAAAGAATTTTGTCAGATAAAAGTGTAAATTAAAGTTACTAAAATTAGGCGAAACCTCGCGACATAGCCCCTTTAAACGGTTTCTCCGCTCAGTAAACACAGTAAAACATGTGTTTTAATACCGAGCTGACGTGACATTCAGCCATGTAGCCGCGCGAAAAACAAAGCCTCGCTTTGGTTTCAAAATTGCTAAGATCCCGGATGTTGGTGGCGTCATACGCGCACGTTTTGCGACGTCATACGCGCTGGCGAATTAGCCCTGCCCAACGCTCGGACACACATGACACTCATGTATAGACGCCGCCCGCGAAACATTCCGCTAGCCATGACCATGAAAAATGACGGACAGAGGTTCTATGAGTATGGGGCTCCGCAGCGGGCCTTCGGCCCGCGAAATCTCCGCTATAATACAATAGAATGCTATGCATAAATTTGTCCGAGTATTGGACAATCCTGTAGTATTAAAGTGAAGTATCCTTAAGGCAGACACCGCCTTAAAGAGGTGTCGTCCTTATCCTTAAACGAAATGTAAACTCCTACATCATGGGAAAAGATTGTTGCAGTCTCGTCTAGAGCACATGAAAATGTCACAATATCTTATATTCAGTGTACCTTGGTTAGAAAACATCCGTCTTGCGTGATGGTCGCCCCTTGCAGGACTATGAAATTTTGAATAAGGTTGAATAAAATCTTTTGATAATACTTTTCCAACGCAATGTTTGGATAAACCATCTGAAAGCCGATGGGTGGTTTTGACAAAATGAAATTTGGTATTTTTCTCGAAGTTAAACTCCGGCCACTGCTGCGAGTGAGAGAATTAACTTGTGATGTTATTGGTGATGGTGATATGAAAGTACATCTTCAGCCCATACTAACCGTTTTGTCTCCTATCCAGCCCATTACAGGGGACCAGCAGCCATAGAAAAGAGAGGAAGTCAGAAAAATGGTGCCAATATGGAAAGCATCCAGCCCCGCCTAAGAAAACAAAAACAAAAATGTGACACATTTATCTCTGGATTTTCCTGGGGTGGGGACTTCCATTAAAAAACACTGACAGGGTTGATTGCCGGAAAGGTTCAAAGAAAACCTTAAAAGGAGCGTAGATAGATGGATGGATGGATGGATCGTTTTAACCCCAAAAGGTAAGAGTTCGCGCGGTTTGAGAATTAGTGTAAATTACATTTCTGCTTTTAGACGCGAATTGCTCAACGATAAGTTAATTTTACATTCTGACAAAAAACCCCCTCCATTCCCCAGTCTTCTCTAAAAGGACTCACTGATCACTTAGGCCTACTGCGCAAAGATTCTTTTTCTGCATAGGGTATGAAAAATAAAATCACCCTTATGTGAGGTTCTCAATGGGGTCAATCGTTAGACGTAAAACGGCCCAACGATTTAGTCGTTAAGCGTTAAAATTGAAAAATTTTAACTGTTAGGTGTAAAAAATGTTGGGTCAGGTTCAGACGTCGAACTTCACATGTGCCGAATCTAATGCAAATGAGCAAGAACAATAGATTTTGCTCATTTGTATTAGATTCGGCACATGAGGAGTTTAACGTTTAAACCGGGCCTTAACCGTAGAAAAATGTTCTAGCCGCGATTTGTCATTTGCCATCTCTTGTTAAGACTGGTCCTTAAATGTGTTTTACAATGGGAATTAATTTTTAACTTTTTTTAAAAAGTAGAAACGAATTTTTAACTTTTTAAAATAATGGAAATTAATTTTTAAGATTTTTGTTAACCGTAACGGTATGAAATTAACCGTTAGCTTAAAAAAGCCAAAATTTTAACCGATTATAGCTGATCGAAAAAGTATTGCACGTAGATTTAACCATGGAGCCTTCCTTAACAATCTAATAAAAAAGAAAGAAAATTCTCTGTCAGAATATCTTACCGGTGTTAGGTATGGAGCAAGGATTGGAGAAACCACACTTGATGATGTCCCAGAATTAACATAACATAATGCTGCAAAAACAAAAGGAATGTTATGTTCGAAAAATTTCACACACAAATATACAATTAATTAAACCGATACAGCAAAAGCCGGTCCTTCGATGTATGACATTTTTTTTAGTTATACAACAGCTGTCTTGTGTATATTTATTCACTTTGGACTCGGAACTGCTTCCTTCCTTCCCCGTTACTGCATAAACCAAGCCTTTTGTAATGGTCGATGTCATTTCTCTATAGTTTGTGCCTAGATTGGGACGAACGTAACCTTTCATTATTACATAAAATTGGGCCCAGGTAAAGCGATCATTAGACCTTAACTATATTCGCGAAAAGGTTGGATTTAGGGATAGGGTCACCCATTATAGATGTATTATAAAAAAAGGAACCTTTATTTTTAAAATTTTATGGCGTTTGCCGTATCAACCCAGTGGTCTAGTGGTGAAGGAGGGATATTAGCATGCCAGTTGAAACAGAAACATTGAGGGACATTATCAAGACCGTCGAAGAAAATGAAGCCGCGAAAGCTAATTATAATTTATATTCTTTTCATAAACCAGGGAAAAGTACAACCAATTTAAATATTTTCGAGAGTATCGAAGAGAATAGCTATTCACAAGAACGCTCGACCATCCATCATGTAAACCCGCGTGAGTGCCCTTACTGCTTTAAGAGTATTTTAACTGACCAACAAGGCAGTTTTTGTAATTATTGTGGAGGAATTTTAGACAAAAAGTACACGAGGTGGTGACTCGAGAATCAGTAATAATAAAGGAAAAATAAACCAAATGTTCAGTGTATGTTTGTGCTTATCCATTTTGTCTTGGTCTATGTTTTGATTTAGACTAATCTTCTCTTGGGAATAAACTAGACCTCAGCTCTTGACTAAGCAGCAGCTAATTGAGCGTAACAGTATCTAATTATACAGTATATATTTCACGGTCTGAGGAAAATCACTCTAAATAACAACCGCACACAGACAACCACACACTTACTTTCTACTAAGATAGATAGTGAGTAGCGTAGCCAATAGACTAAAAACGCGAGCCTGTCTTGTAGAACGTCTTGTAGATTTATACTAAAACAATTAGATTATTCGCTCTTGACTTCTATGCGTGATTGTTGATTCGTGCTTCGCCCTCGTATCACGCGATAGAAATCTCGAGGTCATAATCTAATTGTTAAATAGTAATAAAAAAAATATTTAACTTCATTTGTGAATTTTGATTTCGTCTTCAGTAATTTCCTGCCGTCGTGAATAAATCCCTAAACCCAAGAATTATATGGCAGATCCACGATAACGGATTTAAGAGATCATGACGAAATTGGTACGTCAAGTGCGTTATTATAGCTCCATCAATTCCAAGCCCGCTCATCTCCCCCCCGGGCATTTGTCAGGCATTCGTCGTTTTTTTAAATAAAAAAGTTGCAAATGCCTCACGGTGGGGTCAGCTTATATGTACATATCCCCACGGTGGGGCATCTGAAAGAGTGCAAATGCCCGACCCAAGGGACAAGATCAAAATTTTTATTTCAATGATTATTGATGGACGCAATAATTGCTCACAAATAAATGGATCTTTATTCATGTTAGGAATTCTTTTGTTCTACCTCAGTATTAGTTATATCCGTTCCCTCATTCGTTCTAAATATTTGTGTTATGTTTCCGCAAAACGTTTGACTCCACAAATTTGTTGTCGATTCTCGTTGTTAATGTTATTAATTTTGATTAAAATTATGCTTACATTTAATCCATTTATACGATAAGGTCGCCGTTGATTGAGACGCTATTGAATTTTTAAATAGCCAGATTCTTCTGTTGCGACAAATGCCGATGGAAAGACACCAAGGCCACGAATGTTGGCAAATAAGACGTCAACAAAAATTGAAAATTTGCCGTGATATAGATATTATCTTCTGTGGCACTTGAAAGGTAAGGCAATAAGCGGCCTGTTTTGAAAATTGTGTGAAACTTTAATATTTTCACTTGAAAAGTGCAGGACTGAAACGATATTTATCAACTCAGTTTTTATATTTTTATATATACATAAGATAACGTTGTTTTGACAATGCCCCACCCCCGGGCTGACCTATTTTAGCAAATGTCCCACCCTTGGGAAGGAAAAGTTATAAAATGCCCGACAAATGCCCGGGGAGGAAAGATGAGCGGGCTTTTAATTGACGGAGCCATTACTAACAAGTCACCCCTTTTGAAAGCACTACGCACTATTCAAGTTTTAGAGTGATTTTACTTTGACCGTGAAATAGAAAGGAGAATACACTACGCACTATGAGACTATAATTCCATTGTTTTCTTTTATTTAATTTTGACTATCACACACTAATTGTTAGATAGTGTTTCACGGGTTAAGTAAAACCACTCTACCATCATAGCAATATTTGCGAGAACTGGTGCTATGATATGGAACGGACTACCTAAATCCCTTAAATCGTTGAGGAAATCTCAATTCAAATCGAAAATCAAACAAATTCTTCTGGAGATTCTTCAGAAAACAGATGACTATATTGATGTTCCCCAAATACTTTGTGATATTAAACAAATGAAATTGGTATAATTTGCACATTTCATTTATTTCCCGTGTCTGCCACCAATATCATGATTTTATCAAAGCTTTAAAAAAATAATCTGTAACTCTACAGATCAGCTTCTGTATTGTTATATTGTCCAACCTTTATTATTTTCAATTACATTACTTTTCCCTGCCTCGAATAGCGTTTCTGCTAACTTGCAGGGTAACTGTATTTAAGTTTATATGCCTAATAAAGTTTTGTTTGTTGTTGTTGTTGTTGTTGTTCGTTCAATACTCATTTTTTTTTTGTTCTCCCCGTAACATAACACCTACCTATGACAAAAACACCTGGAATCTGTAAAGCTTCAAGCATCGATAAATTAATTTCTTCTTCTTTTTCTTCTTCCTCTTTTCCTTCTTCTTCTTCTTCTTCTTGGTCTTCTTCTTCTTCTTCTGCTTTATCGCCAGATTCTGGTCCTAAATAGACGAATAATCAGCCGTTCATCAGTGGTGAACAACAACTAACTGTTAAATGAGTTTCTCTGTGATGGAAAAGCTTTGATGAGCTCAACAAGAAGCCTGGTGCAAGTTTTATTTTATTTATACATTTTAGCATAATTATCTATCATTTCCCAGGTCTTTTATAACCCAATTAATCATAACTCAGCTCTAAGTGAACGTTCTTTTGTCAGCTCGCATGTGTGGCATTGAAGCTCAGTGGTAGCGCATTTGTACCGGAATCGTAAATGTAATGGGTTTGATTCCTGTGTTACGTAATTTTTGTGTATACTGCGCGTTTGCTAGTCTCCCATGCAGCCGTCATTTGTCTCGTCACGCAACGCTCCTCCCCACTAACGGCTGCTCAAACCTGAACCACATTCCTTTCCCATTGTGTTTGCGTTAAATTCAGCGAACCAATCGTGTATCAGCAAAATGAAAATGACGTCGTTTTCGCGCAAAAACAGGCCGGTGGTTTCCGGTTTACTATGTGCCAGACATCGCAAATTACACTAACCGCAGACTTAATTGCGCTCACACTGAATCACGGAATGAGTAATGAACTGATCCTAAGTAGCAAATAATTCCTACTTTTAAAAGCAGCTACTACTAATCTTGCAACTTTTTCAAAGTGAACCAAATAAACTCCATTATTTTGCCAAGAGCTTGTAAATAAACGACTGCATGACTACATGTAAATAATCTAAACGGCTCTGGAAAGCGTAAATTCCTCCTGTCAGTATCACAGCTAGAGATTTTTTCCTAAGATCAAAGAAACGACAACATTTTCGAAACATTTAAAACAACAGGCCTGTTATATCTTTATTTTGATCTAAAAGGAAAAATCTCTCAGGCACGTACTTGGGGTAGACTTATTCTAAAGCTGGGCTGAAATGCTTGTAGCGACAAGCAGGATTTGTGCTATGCCTGTCACCTTTTATAACAACCATTCTTCTGTTGAGCCATGCACGACAGAATATTCGCCTTTCTCGATCTTCGAACCAAAGGTGAGACCACGACAACGCTGTGACCCGTCTCTTCGCAAACATGGTGAAACACGAGCGGGAGAGAAAAAGCCCGTCGGCAAGTTAACAAATAACAAATAATTGTCAAAAATTATTTTTACGAATGGCCTGCTTCTGACACTGCATGAAAGCCTTCATTCAGCGCCGCCATCCAACTGAGTCAACGATAAAACGCAGGCTATGATTGGACGAGTCACGCGTAGAGAATTTGGCGCAAGCGAGTTCCGAAAATGGCACTGCAACTGTGATTGGCTTAAATCTGCAAAGGAATGTGGTTCAGGTTTGAGCAGCCGTTAGTGGGGAGGAGCATTGCGTGACGAGAAGTTTATTAACTTTTTTTCAATTAAACGGAAGTTTGTTAACAGGCAGTTGTTACCAGTAGAATAACAATGATGCAATCCATTTATCACCAGGCAACCAGAAACTGAGAGATTGCTGTAACACTGAAAGCTGTAACGATGATGCAACTGGAAAGAGATCACATTCGCTAAAGATCATGGCAGAGACATAAATCGCACTATCGACAGACTAAATTACACAAATGCTGACACTTCAATCATTTCAATCTCGAAGCTTTAAATATTTTGTTCTTTTATGACATCGAATTGATGACAAATTGGTCGAAGAAGATCAGACAAGATGAAAATAAAGGCCGCGCGTGACAGCCGCCGTGACAGCCGCGCGTGATAGCCGCGCGTGACAGCCGCGCGTGACAGCCGTAATGTAATGTAATGTAATGTAAATCTTTATTTAAACACGGAGAATCATCAGTTAAGTTAATAATTAAAATTAAAACTAGTACAACTGCTTTACATGATTGCCGTGTGGGAACCCGATATCTCAGATACTTTCTTAATACCCCGTTTAAACTGCCCAATAGAACAAACGCTTTTTAAATCTTGGGGCAAGTTGTTCCACAAACAGGCCCCGCTGTAGCAAAAACTTCGTTTTAGGTAATTAGTATTTGGCTTGGGCAGCGAAAGCTTTCCTTCAAGATTTCTTAAGTTATAATCATTAACGTGACTTTGAGTGAAGAGACATTGAAGATAGTCTGGGGCAAGTTCATGCAATGTTTTATACATAATTAAAGCTTTCTGCTTTTTACGACGAAGAGACAGCTTCTCCCACTTAAGCATCGCAGGAAGGAGGTTGGAGCTCGTATCAAAAGGTGATTGAGTAATTACTCTAGCAGCGCGATTTTGTAATTTTTGTAATTTGTCACTCAAACAGCCACTCATACTATCCCAAACCGGGCTGCAGTAATCAAAATGTGGTAATATTAAAGCATTGTAAATTTGAACTGCAACATCCGTCGGAATAAAAGGTCGTACACGTTTCAATGCACCAATGGCTGAAGAGACTTTCTTGCTTATCTCGTCAACGTGTTTAGACCAAGAGGGTTGAGCATCAATGGTAAGACCCAGAGATTTAGTATGGTCAACTCTCTTGATCATCCTGTCATCGATACTTATATTAATCTCCTCACATTGGGCATTCAATCTCTGCCTAGATCCGATTATCATTAGCTCAGTTTTGGCCGCATTTAAACTTAATTTGTTGGCTCTCAGCCAACAGGTAAGATTGTTAAGTTCAGAAGTCACTAGCTGCTAGTTTCAGATCGGCTAGCGTTTTTGCAGATAAAGTTATACTGGTGTCATCGGCAAACATTCTCGGCGCAGCAACCCGTAGGCAGTTAGGGAGATCGTTAATGTACATCAAGAAAAGCAAGGGACCCAGGATGCTACCCTGCGGTACGCCACAAGTAACAGTACTGGCAGTTGACAGATTTCCATTTACATTACACCTTTGGGTCCGATTACTTAGGTATGACTGCAACCACTTAGCAGTTGCCTGGTCAGCACCAAAGTAAGACAATTTACGTAAAATAATTTCGTGATCAATTGTGTCAAAAGCTTTTTTAAGGTCAATAAAGACTACTCCGTTCAAGAAACCATTGTCGATGTTAACAGACCAGCTATTTGTCGCCTCAAGCAAGGCCGTTAGAGTGCTATGTAAGGAGCGAAAGCCCGACTGACAACTTGATAACAATTGATTGTCATTTAGGTATTGATACAGTTGGTCGTAAACAATTTTTTCAAAAACCTTCGAAACAACCGGAATAACGGAAATTGGACGATAATTGTTGAGGTCCGATTTTTCACCCTTTTTAAACACCGGAGTTACCCTGGCCATTTTCCATTCTGTTGGATAAATCCCAGTGATAATTGACTTTGTAAATATGGCGGTCAGCGATGGAGTAACAATACTAGCAGCCACTTTCAACAACTTACTTGGGATCATAGCAAGGTCAGTGGCTTTCTTTTCATCAATATTCCTTAATAGGTTAAAAAACAACTTCGCGACTAGGAGTTTTTAGATGAAATGCTTTATCAGTGTGTAAAAGGTAAAACTCGGGATTTACTTCAAAACCCGTGTGGGTTCAAAACCCGTGTGGGTTTATTGCCAGCCACCAGGTGACCAAGTGGTATAGAGACCTAGTAGATCTCTAAACTATAACGGGTAGACCCAGTAAACCTAGTAGATCTCTAAACTATAACGGGTAGACCCAGTAGACCTAGTAGATCTCTAAACTATAACGGGTAGACCCAGTAGACCTAGTAGATCTCTAAACTATAACGGGTAGACCCAGTAGACCTAGTAGATCTCTAAACTATAACGGGTAGACGCAGTAGACCTAGTGGATCTCCAAACTATGACGGGTAGACCCAGTAGACCTAGTAGATCTCTAAACTATAACGGGTAGACCCAGTAGACCTAGTAGATCTCTAAACTATAACGGGTAGACCCAGTAGACCTAGAAGATCTCTAAACTATAACGGGTAGACCCAGTAGACCTAGTAGATCTCCAAACTATGACGGGTGGACCCAGTAGACCTAGAAGATCTCTAAACTATAACGGGTAGACCCAGTAGACCTAGTAGATCTCCAAACTATGACGGGTAGACCCGGTAGACCTAGTAGATCTCTAAACTATAAGGGTAGACCCAGTAGACCTAGTAGATCTCTAAGAAGATGAAGCCGACAAGGCTACTTGACAGTTAAAATTTAAACAACTGACAGTTAACTCCATTAATACCCTTTTCTACAACTTTTTTAAATTTCGCCTAAAATAAGGCTATTTTAAAAACCGATACGGCGATTACAGACGCACAGTACACCACACGAACAGCGGGTGGTAAGCCTGTGGACATACTAACCTTGCAATTGCTTTTTGTAGAGTGCAACAAAAATGGGAACGACCGCTGCTATAATGGATCCAAAAACAATGAATGGGAGTTGGAATCCACCGACCTGAAATGTCAGAACAACTGTTCAAGAATATTTCTTTCGTGAGGTTGCATGATAAGTTATGATATCTTAAGTCTTGCTTTTGTTTTCAATGTGCAGAATTTTCTGTACAAAGAAATCTATGCAAATAGACATATAGCTAGATAGAAAATCCATGAATAGGTCATAAAGGAATGAGGACATGCGCAAACATGATCTATATAAAGACAGTGTGAAGAGAATCCCTTGCTGTGGTAACGAGATATGGGGTCAAACTTAAACATATTGTAACACCGCGAAAACCCAAGGCGGAAGTTGCAACCATCCCCCCCCCCCCCCACTTCCCTTGTACCACGATGGGGGTAAAAACTTACTACACAGTCAGTCAACGGAAAAAGTAAATAACGCCTGTGACGAAATAATAAAATAAACTTTTATTTGTTGCAACCTGGTTTTGAAAAACATATTCTTTCGCTATTCTTACATACTTACCTTGTAAAGAAAACCTCCTAAAGCAGGACCACTGGCCAAACCAACTCCCGCAAATGTTTCCAGAACGCCCTGTAAATGAGAAAGGTCAAAATCATACTCTGAATTATGTTAAATTTAAAATTGTTTTATCCAAGGAATTGTAAGGCCAATTAGCCGTGGAGAGCGGACATTTTGAGCCAGACCGTTTAGCACACCAATAAAAAAATGTAACTTGGGTAAACAAAAGTGCTAATTATAAATTAGTATTGGCCCTATGAATTCCTACTGGGAATTCAACTTGGTCTTCTAAGAACTAATTATATAAAAGAAAATGGAAAGGGGCGATGTTTAAACCCATTTAACGACTGAGCTCGGTGTTGCAAGCCAGACGGGAGCAGAATGTGACTGAACCACTTCTTTATGTTTATGGTAATAAAAGACACTTTTATAGCAAACCAGATTACAGTAACTACATACCGTAACAAAACCCAAATTGTCTGGAAATTCTCCCAGTGCTATAGACATTGTTGAGGTTTCACTCGCAGCTGTGCCTATGGCTGATAATGACCTGAGTACAAGGGCTGATGATGCAAATAATGCGGCAGTGTGGAACAGTTTACATAGCCTAAAAACAGAGAGCTATCAATGTTAATGCAATGAACTGCAGCCAAGCCAATTGCTTTGGTTTTTCATTGCCTCGCTTTGTGATTGACTAGCTACAAAATCTCGTGGCTTACTCGTACCCGTTTTCCCGCGCTTAGCACCCTGACTACATGCAATTGCTTCTAGCTCTGATTGTTTCATTGGATTGTCTGCGTCTGTTGTGATTGGCCAGAGTAATTATTATGGTTTTGGTTTTACGACACTCGAGTGAAGACCGCTCTTATAATGGCAGTAATGGTGACTTTTAAAAATGATATTAAAACTTGTAAACCTTTCCTTCTTGAAAATACCCTTTATAATTGTAATGTTTAACAAACTTGGATGGTTTTTCTTAGCTTGGTTTGAATTCCTCCCACCCTGAAAGCCTGAAAGGTCTTTCTCCCAATCGTTCAGTAAATAAACATGAAAAATAATAACAAGGAACTGTTTAATTTTCTGTCTGTTTGTCCCTATGTTTTCTTGTTTGTTGATGAATACGCAACTTGGCTATTTTGTGTTAATAAGTAATCGATTTGTTTAAATGTTTTTTTTTTCGATATTGTCTGTTTTTTGTTTATTTTCTGTGAATGAGGGAAGACTGGTTGGTTGTTTTCTGTCTGTTTGCTTTTTGGTTCATAACTAATCAACTTACGCAAACAAAAACACACATATACTACAAAACACCAGACCACCAACAAGGATCCTATGTGGACCATATCTTGGAATCTGTTGAAATGAAAATAATTTAGTATATATTTTTTGCTCTCCATTATTCAACAGGAAACTCAATACAACTTTAAACCTGCGAAACATATGGTCTTTTTTTTCTCGGGCTCTCATTGGTCTCTCACACTATTGATGTCGTGACTCCATGTTATGAAAATGATATTTGTGTGTGTTCACTTACCAGGCTTCCCCAGATTGGGGCAAAAAGACAGGCAGTAAGAGGATAACACGCGAAAATAACCCCAACCACGGTTAAGGACACTCCTCTTTCTTCGGCCTGTTGAAGAAAGTTATAACTGACTTTGAGGAGAAAATAGATTAATTCCAATACTCTTCTGGCTTCAGGGTTTTCAAAATTAACAAATTAACAAAATCGGACACGTACTAATGTTAGCTTATATTCCAGACCCAACACAATACAGGCAAGAACAGGCAGACTCCGTAAACACGGACATGTCGCTTCACCTTACCCGAGAAGCTGCAGACTCGTTTATCGCGCATTCCAAAGAATGAGCGGTAAAAACCCTTGGTTCTCTGAGTATTGTTATCCCAAATTACTCCCGCACGGCAATCTGGAGTTTTTTTGGACTTCAGCAAAGCATTTGATACTGTTAATCATAAGATAATATATATAGATAGCCCAAGGCTAACAGCGTCGCACTTTGAACAAGCTTAACTAAGGTGAAACTTAACTAAGGTGAAAGGTTGGAAGCACAAGAATTAAGATTGACGAACGGGCTATTTTCAATTTTAGCACAGTTCTTAAAAACAGTATTACGCGACCGTCTGCACAGTACATTTTTATAGACCGTACAAAAGTTCACAAAAACAACTTTTCTCTGTCTAGAATAACTAGTACCACTAGTTTCCGAATAAAATACAGTTTTTGTTTGTCAAAAATTGCCCGAGAAACTGATTTGAAAATCAAAAATTGCAAAAATACACAAACATATTTGCATAACGCGATGCGAGTGAAGATGGAACTGTACTATAAAATCAAAGTCTTGTTTTGTTTACATAAAATCGCTTTTCAAACTATCTAATGAATGAACAAACACATAAAAATGGACAACACAATCTTCTTTCGAAAAATTTATTCAAATCTCCATTAGTTTACGTTTAAAAGCAAAACGCGTACCATTTAATTATAGCTCATCGAGTTCAAGCTTTCTTCGATGAAATTCAAGAGATCGATACAACTGAATTTAGGCACGTTTTAAAATCAATTCTCCAAAACTAACAATAACACCAATAAAAAGTCACTCACAGATTGATATCAACATAAATTCTCATTGAAAACTGTAATCTGTTTTACCTTTAAGTCCCTCGCTTGCTTGGAAATTCAAATCTCCGCTTCTGGTTCTGAAATCCATAGAAAACAAACATCTCCCGCATTTGATAAAAACGTAAGCTTAATACATGAAGTTCCTCGAAGCAAGATTTTATCCCTGAAAGCTCGTCTTTTTCCACTAAAGCGGCTTCTGAGTATCCCTTAATTGGTATCCTTGTCTTGAGTAGCAAACCGCGAAATATTCAGGGAAATAACGCCTTTAATTTAAACGGTTTTCTCCGCTTAGTAAATTCACAGCAAAACATCAAAGTGTTTTTCTAGCTGACGTGACATTCGGCCGTGTAACCGCGCGAAAAACAAAGCCTCGCTTTGGTTTCAACATCACGTCGTACGCGCATGTTTTGCGACGTCATACGCGCCCGCGAGCTAGTCCGGCGGAGCTAGTCCGGTCCTGCGCGACGGCGGGCGGATGGAGGGCGGGCACACGCGCGCCCGCGAAACATTCCGCTAGCCATGACCATGAAAAATGACGGGCACAGGTTCTGGTTCTATGAGTATGGGGCTGCGCAGCCAAGCCTTCGGCCTGGCAAGTGCTCCGCTATTAATTACAATATTTGAATTCTATGGTATCAGAGGGATTGTCAAAGATTGGTTTATGTCATATCTTAGCAACAGAAAACAATTTATTTCTTGTGTTGTTCCTCAAGGTTCAGTTCTTGGTCCTTTGCTTCTTTTAATTTATATAAATGATTTTCACAACTGCTAAAGCCTATTAGATTTCCATCTCTTTGCTGATGATGCAAACTTATTCTACAAACACAAAAATATTAACACACTTGAAAGTAATCTAAAAGAATCTGACCCACCCAGTTTGCATTGCGCACCTATGTTGGTTCACTGATCCTCCATTTTCAGGGCCCCCGAAAGTCCATACTATATTGTAGATGAGAAATTCACTCGTGTAAGAGGTGATATGCTTGCCCAAATATGGAATAGAGCCGTATCATAACAATAAGAGAAGCGCGCAATGCAAACTGGGTGGGTCAGACTCTTTAACAATGAACTTAACAAAGTCCATACTTGGTTATTTGTCAACAAACTAGCACTAAATATTGATAATTCAAATTTTGTTATGTTAAATTACTTAGATCTGTTATATTATTTATTAATAACCAATCACTAACACAAGAAAATTCTATCAGATACTTAGGAATTTACATTGATTCGAATCTCAACTGAAAAAGCCATATCAATTATATCGTTAAAAGGTAAAAAGAAGTGTGGCTATTCTATCTAAACTACGTTACTATCTTAACAGAAAAAACCTTGCTAGATCTTTATTATGCTCTAGTATATCCTTTTTTAATATATTTTTTTTAATTTATTTTCTCCATTTTTTATTATTATATACGAATTTTTGGTTTTTGGTTTTTAATATACTGTATAATAGCTTGGGGTAATACTTCTCAAACGACTTTGCAACCTCCGTTTTTGTTTTACAAAAGAAAGCCATGAGAATTATTACTTTCTCCAGTTTTGCTGATCACTCAAGTCCAATTTTAAAGATTTGAATAGTAATCAAACTGTCTGATTTAGCAACTCTTCATATTGCAGATTTTATGTACAAATTTAAAAATCAACTTTTACCTTCTACTTTTGATGCTTTCTTCACTTCCGTTAAAGAAGCTCATAATTATAATACTAGGCTTTCTAGTAAACTTTCCTACGCTCTTCCAAAAACCAGAACTAGTTACGGAATTTTTAATATCAGATTTCAGGGTGCTAAGATTTGGAATGACATTAATGATAACTTCAAGCTTCTGCCCTCAAACAATTCAAAACGAAATTGAAATCGAATCTTATTGAAACCTATTAATAATATTTGAACACTTTCTGTATAGACTCTATAGTAATTTCCATAATATTTTCCAGCGTCCTATTTATAATATTTAGGTCAACTTAGACTATGTGTATGAAAACGTGTGTGTTGTATGTGTGCGTGTGATTTACATTTAGTTCCTGACCGTAATAATAAATTATTTTCTTCTAAGGAAGGTTGCCCTTGTTTTCTAGCCCATTATGGTTATTTCGGTAACCAGTACTCTCCCTTAATTCTATTACTTATTGTAAATTTATGTAAATGAATATACAGTGCAAATAAAGTTGTTGTTGTTGTTGTTGTTGTTATAAAACAGTTGTAAAGCATTTTCCATTTTTAACTTAACTGATGATTTTCCGTTTGTTTAAAAAAAACGTCTTTCAGTTCCCCACCGACGCAAAACCTGTTACTTTAAAAATGAACCCTTTCATATATAAAAAAATACAACCTGTATTTACATAACAATTGCTAAATATTATACTTATGATTCTTCAATAAGAAGAATCGAAAATAGATAACATGCATAATCTCGCAAGTCCGGTATTAAGCATATTTATGCCACTGATAAACTTCGTTGATTTTACATTTCTTAACTCCAATGCGACCGCACTTCAAAGTTAACCCGTTTAATTCATTTCAAATACCTTTTAACTGCTTTAAGTTTTTGAATATTTTTAACCATGATGCTGTAAAAAATGCCCAGTTAAGGTGGCTGAACACAGTTTGCACGCGCTCTTCAATTTCAGCTGCTTACGTGAGTCAGCACATGCAGAGTTTTGAGAAAAACAAACGTAGCGCCTATTCAGCGATCATTTTATTTTGCTCAGCGTGGATCGCGAAAGTGTTGCTTTTCGTCTTAAAATAAAACAATTTGTTGTTCGTAAAAATGTTTGTTAAATCAATAGATAATTTATAGAACCATTGAAGAAATACACTGCCTTTTTGGTCGTTTTTGTCTTTGGATCGAGAACCCAGTCAAATGCAACGCATGCGCAGTTGACCAAAAAATTGTGACTGGATATTTTATCGACTTTCCTCGGAAATGTGCTAATTTCTATGGAACCACTCGTTAGAATTTCACGAAATTTGGCACAATAATAGTTCCGAATATGCCAAACTTACCTGCCATCAAAAATTTGACATTTAAAAGAGGAGATTTTTACAAAACGCAAACATATTAAACCACAAATTACGGAAGATCCCTCTGTTAAAATTACATGAGACTAGTGGTTACATGCGAACATTTCGAAGCTTTTGGCAATGAAGGAACACCGAAGACGAACGAAAGAAGCCAAAGAAAAGAGTCTGTTTAAATGTAAACAAGCGGCCACCTTGGTTAACCTTAGTAACCACGTGACACGCGCCACAGTAAACAAAATGGCGTGTATCGAAATTCGCTAAATGCGATGGCTAAATGGAATAATACAATCACAGTATTCGTTCTAACAAATTCCAAATAATAACAGCATTTAATCAAGTTTAATTTACATGGAAAAATCGCCTGTAAAATAGCTTTATTTTGAACAAACGAAAACGATCTGTTTCCTTTGCAGTACGCATACCGCGTACGAACTCGAATTCTAACTTCGAACTCGAACTGAAATTCGAATTTCGCAGTGTTTATGACAGATAGACACAATATTCTTAGCCTGTTTGAGTCGAACACTTTTGCCCCCTATTTCCAAATCACTCTTGTTAGCTGAGTACTTCGCGGAAGTAAGAAATACTAGGGCCAAGATGCACGGACATGTCAAGTTCAGAGTTCATGATGCACGCTACATTCACAGTAACGCGCTGCTAGACTTGTATACCTTTTATGTGAGATCGGCTTTGCTGGCTGTCGAGAACATGGTAAGAATCATAATTATTGAGGCAAGTTTCCTTCTTGCGGTTCACAAACTATCGCATCAAGAGATCGTGATGTTTAAGTACATGGTGAACTAAACTTATGTTTGGACATGAAACGATACAGATCGCGAAAATCGAAAGCGTCCAGATTTGTGAAACTTTCACATATACTGCATTAAAAACGAAAGCGGGACTGAGTTGGGAAAGTCAAGTACGAGCTTCTTCACATCGTATTACAGGTAAATCAAGGCAAAACATCACCTCTAACCTTTTTCCACTGAAATCCACGCGAAAAAGGACGACGGTACGACGTTCTTTCCTGGCGCAATGCATTCTGGTCAAAAATGCCGCAAAGAACTCTGGTAAAAAGTGTGGTTAAATGCAATGCATTCTGGTAAAAAGTGTGGTTCAATGCAATGCATTCTGGTAAAAAGTGATGAATTCGAGAATTCGTCCCACCTTATATATCTCTCTTAAATCCTGATTATGTTGCTGCTCGCTCGCGCAATAACGGAGTAACTGGTTAGCTTTCAGTTGAGGTAAGGGGCAGCAGTTTATATAGTTCTCAAAAAGTGTCCGAGGTGATCCAATCTGATGTTGGAGTATCCATTCTAGTCACGACCCATTTTTCATGGTCATGGCCAGCGGAATGTTTCGCGGGCGGCGTCTTTACATGTGTGTCCGTCCGAGCGTTGGGCAGGGCTAATTCGCGGGCGCGTATGACGTGGCAAAACATGAGCGTATGACGTCACACAACATCCGGGATCTTTGAGGCATTGTTTTTCGCGCGGCTACACAGCCGTCACCTCGGTAAACACTTGGTGGCAGGATTTTTTGCTGTTTTTAGCGGTCGTTATTACCAAACATTTTTTGGCGGTTTGCTACTCAAGACAGGATACTAATTAAGGGATACTCAGAAGCCGCTTTAGTGGAAAAAGAAGAACTTTCAGGGATAAAATCTTGCTTCGAGGAACTTTAAACGTTTTTAGCAATGCGAAGAGATGGGTTCGTTTTACGGATTTCAGCACCAAAGCGGAGATTTAAAGAATTTCCAAGTACAGTAGTCGCCGGAGAGACTTAAAGGTACAACAAATTACATTTTTCGATGGGAATTTATCTTGCTATCAATCTGTGATTGACTTTTTGCAGTTGTGTTCTCGTTAGTTTTGTACAATTGTTTATAAACGTGTAGCTTAAATTCAGTTGTATTAATTTGTTGAATTTGATCGAAGACACGGTAATGGTACGCGTTTTTCTTTTAAACAAAAACTAATGGAGATTTGAATAAAATTTTTCGAAAGAAGATTGCGTTGTCCATTTTTATGTGTTTATTCATTCATTACATAGATTGAAAAGCGATTTTATGTAAACAAAACAAGACTTAGATTTTATATTCGCGTCGCCTTATGCACATGTGTGTGTATTTTTGCAGATCATTTTATCGGGCATTTTTTGACAAGCAACAACTGTATTTTATTCGGAAAATAGTCGTAATAGTTATTCTAGACGGAGAAAAAGTTGTTTTTGTGAACTTTTGTACGGTCTAAATGTACTGTGCAGACGGTCGGGTAATATTGAGAATTGCTAAAATTGAAAAATAGCCCGGTCATCAATCTTAATTCTTTTACCTAAGTTAAGTTCAAAGTCATCTTAGTTAAGCTTGTTCAGAGGGTGTTCAGAGGGCGACGCTGTTAGGCTAAGGCTAACTATATATATTAGACTTAAATTACCAAAGGACGGAAATTTCATTGTTCTGAACACCAACATGGCTTCGAGGCATACGCCCCATTATGCAATAAATACTTTCAGTTTATCCATGTAACACCTAGGAGCTAAATTTAAATATATAAAAAGATAGAAAGAAAATGCTTGTAAGGGTTGTCCTCAGGCAGCTTCTTTTTATTTCAGTTTAAGTAACGCGTGAAAAATGTTAATATCGTCATTCAAAGATGTAATTCAACCGTTGTATGTAAATTCGTGTAAGTTACTATGGTTAAATAAAAGCAGAATTTTCCTTTTGTCATTTCATTGTTAATAAAAAGCGTTTCGAAAAGAAAGTAAATTGGTATAAATAAACGTAACCGATCACACCTAAGAACTGCTTTACTGACGACTTATAATGTCGCCAATTAATTTACTTGTAATAGCTAGCACCCTTCAGTTACGGCATGGTCAAAATAGTGACTGTTCAGAATCAATCAAGCAAACTCTGCTCTCACTGTGTTTTGAACATTCGATAGGAATACATACATTGGTTATACATCTACATTAAGACATAAATTTGAACTAGTTTTAGCTATCTATACAATTTAAATATCAATACAATAATCTTATTACAAAGTCGCATTAAGTGGTTTCTACAGTTAACAATCCTGTACCTCAGTAGGAAGAAACGGGTCAAGAAGCGAAGATATTCCATATTCAAGCATGAAGGAGACACACAGAGAAACCAGAATTACTATTCGACGAAAACTCCATGAAGATTTCTTTTTGGTACCTTTCACTAATGCTTCGTTTTCGCCATCATTTACCATCGTCGAAAAACAATGCCCTGTGCCGAAAGAAAAGAAAATGTTAAACTTTTTTCAGACTGGATAAGTCAATTAGGATAGTTATTGTAGCATTAGTCAGCGGGTTTAGCGGTTTGCACATGCGTACTAGAATAAAGCAAATTCTGTACATCCGCCATCTTGTGAGTTCTGTCTCTGTCGATAAGAACTCTTCAAAGTATGACGTTTGCTTACAATTGTGGCATGAAACTTGCTCTATATTCGAACTGCTTTAAGGTTACAGTGTACCTTCAGATCGAAAATTTATCGAATTTTTTTTTTTGGCGTCAAAATAAAGTTTACATAATGAACTTTCATCAAAAAAAAAATTATCGAAAAATAGTGAAAATTGACGGAGAAATGACAGTATAACTTTTGTGGGCGGAGTTTGTTTATTACGCGATATGTTTTTTTAAGCGCTGTTTTCTCAAAGTTAATTTTTCGCTTGTTGGGGACACTTTAAAGAGCTACAACTCAAAGGGAATTTGTTCGATTTTCCTCAAATTTGGACAGAAGCTAGGCTAACATATAATCAAAAAAAACGTTTCGGCGAATTTCTTATTTCCGAAAACATTTTCGTCCAGAGCCATTTCCGTGCGATCATTCCAATTTTTTTTCTCCCTTTTTCGAAAATATTCTGTAACTTTTCACTGCAATTGAATATGGGAAATCGCCGACACGTTTTTTTAGCGCTTCGTGTCCGGAAACCCGAGAACAAATCAAATTAGCAAAATACAATAATCGCTTTGAGTTATAGCGTTTTAAAGCTGATTCGGACGTTCGAATTTAGACGTCGTAAAAAATTCGACAATTCACTTTATTACCAAATGGTTTCCATATTTAGATAGCCAGCTCTATAAGCTTTAATTTGATATATGGGTTTAGGTATGTTAAGTGTAATCTTAAGACACTAGAGCTGTTATACTGGAGACACCCCCGAAGGTACACTGTAACCTTAAACACGAAGTTCCGGTATACAAGGAGCCTGGCTTGGTCATTCTCGCCTCCAGTCGTCAATCAACCACTCAAGCATTAACAACTGACAAAAATTGGAGGTCTTGGAGAGTGAGGATATCTATGTTGATGTCGAATTTCTTTGTACCAGTCTTCGTAATTTTAAAACACTTAATTAACTTTAATCTGCATTTTATCACCCCTTCTCCTTAATTTATTTATTTATTTCTATTATTAATTTACTTATTTGTTCTTGTAACTAATCATAAATTATCCATTCCTTATTTTCTTGTCTATTGTTATTCATTTATTTTATAGTGAGCTTCTGTAACTGTTTAGTGCGCAGCAACCCGCCACGATTAACTCTAGTTATTTGTGGGTTGCTACTATATTTTGTTTTATTATTTGAAAAATAAACTAGTAATAACCACTGAAGGTTAGGAAGTGCGGGCGAGGACGATGCATTGAGTTTTGGGTTAATAAAAATGTAACAGAGGTGTACTGAGTTGTAATCAGTGGCGCATTGAGATTAATTCTAAAATAGGGGCGTTATACACTTTGGCTCTTTGGGTAATGAAATATTTTGGGGCCCAAAGGGAAAAATGTTTCTGCTTCGCGGAGCTTAAATATTTGCAGGGGTAGCATGGCCCCCCTCCGATCTCCTCAAAAGCCAACATTTCCAAATTCCAATTAGATCTGGAAAGTGTCCACAATTAGCACTCGCCTGCTAGAACTCTTAAATTTGATTTGATTTTTTGATTTGATGCAAATTTGAATGAATAAGAATGAAATAAAACAAATACGGCACTTGTTGATATGCATAAGTTGAAATATCACTGAATTGAAACTGAAACGAAACGACTATATTATGGCTTCGCTGTGCTTGGTAAGATTTTTAGAGAAACACAAGGCTTGCACGTGATTGCTCGTGATAGCTTACACTGTATTTGCCGTGATTTCACCGTGATAGCTCTGTGTTTTGAGTGAAGCTTGTTACAATACTATGCACTTATTGTCTTTTTTCCTGTTACAACATGTTATGGTTTTATTGTTTTTATGTCTGGTTTATACAGGTTTATGTCTCCGCCAAATCCTCATTCCCATCGTACCCCAGGCCCATCATATCCCAAATTTACACCTATACGCTTAAAACTAAATATGATATTAGAAGCACAGTTTTTAATATCAAGACAGCAATACAGTCACCCCCAAATTTTCACCTACTTTAGATCTCAAAACCAACACACTAGCCTCATCATCGTTCCCCCACAAAAATACGGTATGGATACATACAATACAACGTTTATTTTATAGAAATCAGATTAATAGTGGGGGGAGGTATTGAAATTCTTCCCCAACAGGACAGGGGGGGACCTGAAAAAAACCCAGATTCACTAAGGGGGGAACATGAAACGGAAAAAAATGAAAATTTGTTAATTTCTCACCCATCCGCCGCCCTTCCCCCCCCCCCCCTCCCCCCCTCCCATAAATAATGAACGGTCCCTTTTGCTTGTCAAACCATAGCGGGAGGTCCTTAAAATCAAAGCTTGAAATTGGATCTTTTGGAAATGTTCCAATTCCATGGTGTGTCCTGCCAGGAATTTCCTGCAAAGCATCAACTTCCTTTAAGGTGTTCACAACCACATAAATGTCAACAACAGCAACAACAACAACAACAACAAACAACAACACTTTATTAAATGACAAATATTAACGATTTAAATAATACCTACCCACAAGTAGTTGAAAAACTAGTTGAGGCGGGTAGGTATATTTAAGTTTGGCTTATTACGAGGGTTTAGGTTACAACAGTTTAGATTACAATAAATAGTAGATTAAAATAATAAATTAAAAACAGTAAAGAAAGTAGAAAGAGATTTCACTATACTGATTGTAGTTACATGATTGGTACAGTTTACAAGTTTTTAATTAATTCAAGAATTGAAGATGGTGTAAGATACAAATTTTCTTGTTTGAAAATATTAATAAGCGTTTCATGTACTTGTTTCTTAAATAGGTTTCTACTGGCAAATTTTTTTATATTTCCAGGTAAAGCATTCCATAGCCGTACGTCAAATCGGGAAAATGAATTCTTTAGTTGTTCAAGACGAGAAGACATGACATAAAATTTATTAGTAGTTGCTGATCTAGTGTTGTAGGAATGTATATCTGAGACATGGGTACATAGATTTTGAATAGGAAGAGGAGCTAACTTGTTTTGAACATCATACATTAAACAAGAAACAGATTTGACATGAAGAAAATGAACAGGCAAGATATTAAGATTAACAAAAAAGGAATAGCATGTTCACACTTTGGAGAAAAATTTATCAAACGTATGACCCGCTTCTGAAGGAGAAGAAGCTTATCCAAGATTGACTGTGACGCTTGACCCCACGAACTAATTCCATAGGTGAGGTAAGGAAAAATAAGAGACTGATGTAACTTGACAGTAATAGAAAAGGGTACAAAGTGTCCCAGTTTAGCTATCATACCAATGGTCTTGCTAATTTTTAGAGCAATTAGATCAATATGAGCTTTTCAGTTAAGATTCTTGTCAATAAGTACGTATGCCAAGATATTTTACATAATCTTTACACTCTTATGGTGAATATGACATTTTATCCTTGTCAAAAATATTTATCGTTGGATGGAAAGACAGCTTCTTTCTATAGTTTCGAAATATCACATATATCATCCCTTCTTCTCTTGTGCTTTGTTGAATGCATTCAAAGTTTGTTTTCGTTGTCAAAATTGTTACTAATGTCTTTAATTTACTTGGGCAGAATTGAAAGTTAAGTTTGGTCCATGTGTATACATTGGGTCTTTGGTGTCCCTAATGTTATGTTCCATCACTTGGTCAATGGCTACATTTCTGCCAACCCCACCCTTCAGGTTAATTGTACGATTCCACTTTAGTGAATGGGCCTCTCTTGGTGTTAATCATTGGGTCAATCATTACTAAGACATTTTGAGAGCTGTTAATTCAATTTTTTTTTATTTAAGCTGAAGTTACAATGTATAAACTTACCTCTTTTTAAAATTCGCACGAAAAGCAAGTGAGGAACGTTAACCGCGTGGCCCGTATAAAGGAATATTCTTTTACATGGAAAGTTTTTGTTACAGATTAGCTATCCACTGCCCGATAATAAAACAGGGGAATTGTTCAACCAAACAATTTTAATGATTTCGAGCGCCAGTGTCCACCAGTTCGCGTGTATCTTTTTATGGCGTAGGTTTCAAAGGGCTGCGGCAACAACCCCCCCCCCCCCCCTTTGAAACCCCGTACCACGGTGGGGGTATAAGTTTGCGTACAGACGTAATACGCACATAGATAACTTTATTTAAACACGGTAAAAACATCAGTTACAAATAAAGATAAAAACTGGTTTACATGTTTGTCTTGTGGATATAAGGCGAGATGGACATAAGGCGATTGATTTCGTTATTAAACTTTTTATAATATCTAATGGCTCTGACATTCTGTGGAAGATTATTCCACAACAGTTCCCCACTGTAGCAAAAACTACGTTTTAAAAAATCTATACGGGGCTTGGGCAGACAGAATGTGTTTTCCTTGTCTCTAAGTTCATAATCTGTGCTGAAAGGTGTAAACAGGCCTTGAAAGGTGTAAACAGGCCTTGAACATTAGTTTCGCTTTGACTTTTTTCGTTCTGGTAGAGAGGTCATCTCATCCTAGACTGGTGCGAAGGGTAGTAGCACTGGAATAAAAATCAGACTTAAGTTCACGTTAATCTGCCCCATTTGATGACGAAGATGCCAGTTATGTCCAGGGTTGAACGCAATTACGAGTTTTACGATTTTTCGTGGATTTGCGAAAAATCGCTACGTAGTTCAACTATTTTTCGCTTTCACTTACCATTTTTCGCAGTTCTTTATCTTGCTCATGAAATATCACCAGAGCGGGCTTGTGAATTCTACAAACTTCGCGAAAGTTTCGAAAAACTCACTAGCAGCTGATATACTGGGGGCTACTGGGAGGAAGGTGGTAAGGGCAAGAGTCCTCAAGGAGGAAAAAGAGAGCTCTTTATTGACTAAGATGAGATATGGACGCTCAGGCCCGGTTCAAACGTCGAACTTCACATGTGCCGAATCTAATGCAAATGAGCAAGAACAAAAGATTTTTCTCATTTGCATTAGGTTCGGCACATGTGAAGTTCGACGTTTGAACCGGGCCTTAGTCTCTTCAATGAGGCGCACAAAAAAGCTCTGACCAGAGAGAGTTACTGATGTGATCAAAAGGATATTTTAGCCTCTATAAGCCGGAATAACAGAAGCTGCCAAACAGTTAAACACAAATTGTGTTGGCGTTAATGTCGTACGCTGCAAAGAACTCCACATATGATGAGTTTGAGGAATATACTGAGAGGAGCAAGAGTACAACACTGGTACTGCAATTGTCCTATGAATATGAGTGATACAAAAAGACGCTGCAAAATACCGTTGAAAATGCATAGAAAACAGAACGAGTATGAGTAACCGTTTAGATAGTTTCACTGGCCCGATCAATAGGCTACTTCGAAAAAGACCATAATAATCTTTTTTGTGCAGGCTCAGCCTCACCGTGGTGTAATTATTCAAGTCTCCTTTGTTAGAATGGCACAATCGAATTCAGAGTACATGTAGGTACGCTAGGACGAAGAATTGTGTGTTCGTATACAAATGTGCACCGTATGCAAATTGCCAAGAAGTCAAAGCATAGCACGTGCAGTTCGTGCTGAAAACAAAAGAAACTGGAAAGATCAGGCTTACATCAAGCACCACCCAAACCTACTCTTTAAAGAGTATTATGGTATTTTTCGAAGTGGCCTATTGTTTCATTGTATAGTTTTAGACTCGTTGTCAGGATTTTTGAGCCGAGTAAAGGGTTAGACAAGGGACTGGTAATGTGACTGACTAGGGTGGGGGCGGGAGGAGAGAAAATTAGTGAAGTTTTGCTCGTCTCGGCTACCCACCCCACCCGAGAAGGCTGGGAGCAGGCTAGTATATTTCAACATACCTGAGAAGAACCAAGCTCGAAACATCAAGAAAATCCGTTATACTTTAACTTTATGTCAATGTATAGTTTGTGGCTCAATAACAAGCATGTAGGCACTTTATTGTTGCAGTTAACATTCTTGTCCGGTCCGAGTGCCACCAAAGATGGGAATTATAAATCATAAATTAAGCAAAGGGAGATTACTACCTATACACATCTACTACCTACACACCTACACAATTAGTTTAACTGAGGCCTCTTGATTTGCCAGAGTTTAAAGCGTTTCATGGCTTTCCGAACAATTCGCTCAATATTCATTCTGCCAATCTTCCAAGTTCGTAAGATAAAAAAAAATACTTAATTAATAGCGGATTAGATTTCTTTCTTCTTTTGCGATAGTCCCTTCATTTTCTTCTTTCATGTCCTCGGTAGATTTTCTCCTGAAAGCAAAAGTATTCAATAATTAACGAACTGAAAGATGTACACGGTATTTTGAAAAGACATACACCTAATTGCAATAACGTTGTCATGGAAAAAAGGAAAATGAAAAAAGAAAAATGAAAAAAGCCAAATAGGAATTAATTATAGCTTCGTGCAGCGGCTATTGTTAATTTAAATTAAGCATGCAGCGGCTATTGTTAATTTAAATTAAGCGTGGGGTGGCTATTGTTAATTTAAATTAAGCATGCAGCGGCTATTGTTATTTGTATGTCTAATTAATTCATATTGGCCTTTTCTCATTTTTCGTTTTTACATTTTTCATTTTTCTATGACAACGTTTTTGCAATTAGGTGTATTCAAGAATTTATTTTAAATTAACGACGGTGATTTGATCCTGTTCTAAACCCACCTTTTCATCAGTTTTTCAATTGTCACAAAAGCTACCACTATCAGTGCCTGAAAAACAAATGACGACAGGAAAAGAATCACCAACGTTTTTGTCATTAAAAAATAAATAAAGAAGCGCCCCATCTCCACTCCTGGACACAAAATCGAATCATTATCTAACTGGGTAGATTTACAATGAAAACTTCCCGGGTAATGCCATGTTTAAATTATTTAGCTGGGCGTAAATTAGCGTAACCTGTGAACACGTCTCCCGCCTCCCCATCTTAATATTGTTTCTCGTTGTTTGTTGTTTGTTTGTTTCTTCGTTTGCTGACCCCTTCTTTGCTTGCTTGTTTGTTAGATTTTAACAAAAGGGTTGTCAATGCATAATATTAATTAATGACGACAGGTCTGGTCCAGAAATATAATAAATTGGATTACAATTAAATGAGATCCAACAGGACGAGAGTTTTCTAGCCAGTGAATAAGCTTCTTTTTCCACTCGGTTCGCTCGGTTTGCTCCGCCTGCTGATTTTCTTTTCATCCAATACTTCTGAATGGCCTGTTCACAGGCTAAGAGTTTTCCCGCGCTTGGCGCCGGGCTACATGTATTTGCTTCAAGTTCTAGATCTGATTGGTTCATTGGATTGTCTGCGTATGTTGTGATTGGCCAGAGTTATTACCTCCCTTTTGTTTTTACTACACTCAGTTGATAACTGCCTTATTGAAATCCCAGACAAGAACCCAGTTAAACCATGATTTCCTAAACCATTAGTTTTTAATAAATTTAAAGTTTAAAAGTGCAATCAAAGAACAACGTATAAACTACCTGACTGATACAAATAAATGCTTCAATCTGCAGACATAAAGAAAGAATATAAATTTTATTTGTATTATTAGTTGGTAACAAATGAATATGTACAGGTAATAATATATATAGATAGGCTTAGCCTAACAGCGGAGCTCTCTGAACAGAAACGATGATGATAAGCTAACTTATGTGAAAGGTCAGAAGCACAAGAAAATTAGAATTATTAAGATTGACGACCAGGCTATTTGTCAATTTTAGCAATTCTCAAAAACAGTATTACGCGACCGTCTGCACAGTACATTTAGACTGCACAAAAGCTCACAAAAACAACTTTTTCTCCGTCTAGAATAACTAGTGTGACTAATTTCCGAACAAAATACCTTGAAGTGAGCAATTTCGTTTAAAGGCTTGTATGGAGGTCGACGGCGCGGTCATCGCTTTAAGCGTTCTGACTCTTTTTAACAGGGGCAATGTCAACATCCACACTCGGTTTTGGAAAGACTAGAGTCTAGTAAATATTCTGATGGGAAATTTGCTTTGGTTCGAGCGAAAAAACCTCCGTCATTTTGCACTTTTCAGCCGCACGGTGCTTCCACTGAGTGTATTATGGCTTCCTTTGGTCGGCATCGTGTTTCCGTTCGCTTGCTCGTCTGTCAATGCATGGCCTTGAGGTGAGAACGAGGGAAATCAGAAAGAAAGCGGAAATCACGGCTATCAAGGAAACCCCGCGCTTCAAGGTTAAATAAACAAGTAAGATAATATTGATATCGGAAATAATAGCCCCATGGAGTCTTTGAACAAACGTATTTTACGATTTATTTTTCATGATTCATCATCTAGTTACGATGAACTGTTACAGAAAGCAAAGACAGTATCGTTATACACTGGAATACTTCACAAAATGCTTATGGTAGTTTTTCGCAACTCGAGTTACTCATTAAGAGGAAAGAATATGTTGACCATGCCTATACCAAGAACAACAAATTATGGACTTGAGTGCATCCGATATCAAGCTGCGAAAGTTTGGAACTCGTTTTCGTTTTTTACAATAACAAACTTGAATAACTGCGAGCGCCGAGCGAACGAGTTTGCGGGGATAACTGCTCACAAAGCTAACCTTTTTCAAATTTGAAATGTCTTCGAATAATCAGATGAATCTTTGCTCCAAGTTGTTTTCGGCTCAGTTCCAGTTCTTTCGGCGACTGATTCCGCCGTTCATGGATTTTCACGTAAAACTACAACAAGTTTTTTTGTCCTTTTTGCTTTGCACTTAATTCCAGGCAAGTTAAGCTGATTGTAAACAAAATTTAACTGAAGAAAGAACATTCTTCCCATTGAAGAATTCCAGTTTTAAATGCATTTTTCCCTGTTTTAAGGAACCCGCAGTGCCAAAAGTTTGACAAAACTCACTGCGTTGCGTTACCTATTACGTCATTTTCATGGTCTATACTCTTATTGACCATACAAATGAGCCAATCAGCGCACAGGAATTCACACAGTTATTGCAAAAATAAAAATGGACAATAAAATCTTCTTTTGAAAACATTTATTCAAATATCACGGCCGTCAATGGGTTAAAGAAGTTTAGCTCTAAACAAATGCTTCGATAATGTACTAGCTTCAATTGTCCTAGCTATGACGAAATCAGGTTTAAAAATAAGCACTTAGCTCTATATTCCTCCAAAAAACGCTTGACTTGCAGAGTTACGCAGCCTCAAATGCCGTCTTAACCACTGTTTGAGAAATGTGAAACCTATCTTGAGTAACAAACCGCGAAACAAATGCAGGGCAAAACGATTTTGAAACCGTTTTCTCCACTAAACACAACAAAAGTGTTTGCTGCAGTTGACGCGGCATCGGCCGTGTAGCCGCGCGAAAAACAAAGCCTCGCTTTGGTTTTATAATTGCTACGATCCCGGATGTTGTATGACGTCATAGGCGCATATTTTGCGACATCATACGCATCCGCGAGCTAGCCCTGCGCAACGCACGGACGGACGGACACACATGTACGGACGCGCCCGCGAAACATTCCGCTAGCCATGACCATGAAAATTGACCGGAATAGGTTCTATGAGTATGGAGCTCCGCGAGAGATCTGCTATAATCATTTAGGTTTCTTCGAGGCAAGATAATTTCCCATCAATGCTTGTACCCCAGAACTAAAATCACATAATTATGTAATTATCAACTGCATTATAGAAAAATAATTTTCGTACTGTTGTTGCCCACTGAAAACCAATGTGTTGATTTATTATCCCACCGAGTATCGGTCCAATGGTCGAGCTGCCAAAAAAAGAAAAGATCAATCAATCAGTCAATTAATTCATAAAGTAAGCTGGTTAAAATTTGTTATTCGTTTAACATATAATTGTAATTTGGTGTTTTCCAAGCTTAAGCCAGTGACAAGTTTTGATGGCGAAAAAATAGACAGCTAGGTATCCAAGCAAAGAAAAATTAATGCCCACACGAAGAAGGGGTAGAATGAAACATTTCTTTGAGGTCAGTGGGGTCGGGGGATAAAAAAATCTTAGCTCTGAGCTTTATTTTCTAAAAAGAGGAGTCACCCGTCCCTGGAAATACCGGTCTAGAACTGCTACTGCTAGGGTTATTCATCGATGAACCTCACTGGTGAAAACAAAATATCGTGTTACACCACAGGCTTCCCAAGCTACATACGTGGTGTATGCGACAGCTTGTGTATACAGAGAAATGTATGGGAAAATCACGGATTCTCTAAAATTGGTTAAATAACTATCTATTTTGAAATAAAGTTTACCTACCTCAAATGTGTTGTTTACTTGCGTCTTGTACCGAATTTGAAGCCATTCCGACGCCATTTAGCGAAGTTATTCGAAGTCGTTGTCTCCCCTTCTAAAAAGAAGGAAAGGCAGACCACTGCATCGATCGCTGGCCAGAGGTCACTCCACAAATCGCTCCCTCCTCAAAAGGAAAAGTCCCGAATCGCAATAAAACCAACAGTTCCATAGAGCCCAATAAATTTCACTCCACATACGTGCGCTTCGGCGGTGACCGACCTGGCGGCAACGGTCGTTGCGCAACGACACATATCTGGTTTCATCCTCAACTCTGATTGGTCCATTTGAACCAAGTCACGCGCTGACAACACGACCCTCCACCGGAAGGAAAGGTACATTTTGTCACGAATCAAGTGTCACAGGACTCCGAATGTTGAACTATTCTTCTGATGGCCGTTGTCGATTCGTACTTAAACTGGTAATGAGAAATCAGCCAAAGCTTCCATTTCGCATAAAGTGCATCATCTTTTTCAGACACAGGCGACCCTCTTTTTCTGTTTACGTTTTTACGTTTAGCGCGTGACTTGGTTCAAATGGACCAATCAGAGTTGAGGATGAAACCAGATACGTGTCGTTGCGCAACGACCGTTGCCGCCAGGTCGGTCACAAGCATATCTGGAAAGCCGAATAGGCGAATTTAAAGCAAAATATCTCGTTCTTTACGAGTCTTTCGACCGCCGAAGCGCACGTATGTGGAGTGAAATTTATTGGGCTCTATGGAACTGTTGGTTTTATTGCGATTCGGGACTTTTCCTTTTGAGGAGAGAGCGATTTGTGGAGTGACCTCTGGCCAGCGATCGATGCAGTGGTCTGCCTTTCCTTCTTTTTAGAAGGGGAGACAACGACTTCGAATAACTTCGCTAAATGGCGTCGGAATGGCTTCAAATTCGGTACAAGACGCAAGTAAACAACACATTTGAGGTAGGTAAACTTTATTTCAAAATAGATAGTTATTTACCCAATTTTAGAGAATCCGTGATTTTCCCATACATTTCTCTGTATACACAAGCTGTCGCATACACCACGTATGTAGCTTGGGAAGCCTGTGGTTACACATGAGGATGAAAGTCACACGTGTAGAAACTCCTTCATGATTTGTCCTGTGGCTACACATCGTGCTATGACATTCGAAATAAATGTTCCTAAGTTGTTGTTATTTTCTACAATGAAAGACGAAAAGACGACAAGCAGCCTATTTTTTTCTCTTAGGCAAACTCTGTCAGATTTGTAGTGCGTGAAAGTACACAAACCCCAGATTTAACATGCTGGTAAATATTCCCGAAATGGTACCATTTGTAGATGCGTTGTCTGCCATTCCGTAATTCCTAAAAAAATCAAAATGTAACACTTTTTTAATATTTCTTCTATATCTGGTAATAAAGTTCATATTTTGAGTCATCAGTTGTACCGGTATTTTGGCAGTCTTGTCGAGAGGTTTCTGCACGCCATTTTAAAGGGAAAAGGCCTTTGGATCGAGGATGAAAATTATGCAGGGAGCAGGGGTGGTGTGGTGGTGAGAGCACTCGCCTCTCACCAATGTGACCCAGGTTGGATTCCCGGCCCCGGTGTCACATGTGGGTTGAGTTTGTTGTTAGTTCTCGTCCTTGCCCCCAGGGTTTTTCTCCGGGTTCTCCGGTTTTCCTCCCTCCACAAAAAACAGCATTCCCAAATTCTAATTCGATCCGGGAATTCGAGGGCCACAGGTTTGCTAGTCTGAGACTATTAAGTACTACCCTCGTTAAGGTGGTCAGACACAAGGGGTCATGTAGCAGGGACATAATCATAGCGCTTGCACACACATGAAAATGTTGCGGGGACATGTCTCAGGGACATGTTGCAGCGACACGTCCCCTCGTGTGAACTAGCACTTTCACAATTGTGCAACACCAATTTTGGGGACATTTTGTCCCCGCGACATGTCGCACGGAGTTGAACTTCATGGGACACGTCGCGGAGACAAAATGACCCCAAAATTGTGAAAGTGCCAGTTCATACGAGGGGACGTGTCGCTGCAACATGTCCCTGAGACATGTCCCCGCAAAATTTTCATGTGTGTGCAAGTGCTATGATTTTGTCCCTGCTACATGTCCCCGCTGCAAGTCCCTGCTACATGTCCCTCAGTGTGTACTACACAATTTTTTCTCGCTGCTACATGTCGCTGCGACATGTCCCTGCTAAATGACCCCTCGTGTCTGACCACCTTTAAATAAAGTTGATTGATCAATTTTTATTTATTTATTTATTTATTTATTTATTTATTTATGCAACCGTTATTCTCGGCTCCAGACCTTTGAAGGCACAAACAGCAGCTGCTTAATTTATTCTTTTAAAATGTAAACAAAACTGATGATTATCAATGATTCTCTCACCTTGCAGCGTTTTTTAACTCGGGTAACAATGAAACGAAGTAAACTGTAGCTAAACTGCCACTGAGAGCCATAGCGATAGACACCAACCAAACATTCCTAAAATGGCCACGAGGAAAATAAAAGAATTATTTTTAACCTTCTTATGGACGGCATACGTAAACGTAAAAAGTCATTCTTACATCATCTCTTACTTTATTTTCGCACGTACAGCCAGTTAATTATCGTCTATGCGCATGTTAAAATTACGCTCGCAATTTACCCGTCAGCTTTCCTTCGCTCTCCACTTATATGCAAGTCAAATATCCAGTTGAGAATGCTATAGGATCCTTTCGATATTGAAGTGTATTAAGGTTACAGTGTACCTTCGGGGGTGTCTCCAGTATAACAGCTCTAGCGTCTTAAGATTACACTTAATATACCTAAACCCAGATATCAAATTAAAGCTTATAGAGCTGGCTATCTAAATATGGAAACCATTTGGTAATAAAATGAATTGTCGAAGTTTTTACGACGTCTAAATTCGAACGTCCGAATCAGCTTTAAAACGCTATAACTCAAAGCGATTATTATATTTTGCTAATTTGATTTACTCTCGAATTTCCGGACACGAAGCGCTAACTGTAAAACGTGTCGGCGATTTCTCATATTCAATTACAGTGAAAAGTTACAGAATATTTTCGAAAAAGGGAGAAAAAAAATTGGAATGATCGCACGGAAATGGCTCTTGATGGAAAAATTTTCGGAATTAAGAAATTCGCCGAAACGTTTTTGTTGATTATATGTTAGCCTAGCTTCTGTCCAAATTTGAGGAAAATCGAACAAATTCCCTTTGAGTTGTAGCTCTTTAAAGTGTCCCCAACAAGCGAAAAATTAACTTTGAGAAAACAGCGCTTAAAAAAACATATCTCTTCATAAACAAACTCCACCCACAAAAGTTATACCGTCTTTTCTCCGTCAATTTTCACTTTTTTTCGATAATTTCTTTTTTGGATGAAAGTTCATTCTGTAAACTTTATTTTGACGCCCAAAAAAAATTTTCAATAAATTTTCGATCTGAAGGTACACTGTAACCTTTACAGGAGGAGCGAAGCGACGGACATCGTAAACAATAAAACTTTACATAAACGACATCATCACGCGCACATCACCATTCCTTTTTCCAGACCGAGTTTGCGTATCTAAAGCAGTAAATTTCGTTGTATCATATCGAATGATATTTTTTAGTTATTTCACTTTCTCTCTTTTTCGTTTGAGGTTGAAAAGGTAAATAGTTCATACGTTTATACGCTTTCGTGGTTCCCTTTAAAGTAGACCCAATTTCAGACCACATTTGTCAAAATATATACAGTTAAACCTCTCTTATACGGACACCGAAGGGACAGAGCAAAGTGTCCGTATTAGAGAGGTGTCCGTATTATAGAGGTCATCACGATGACGTCACTTTTAAGACTCCACTGACAGTTTTAAGTGTTCAGTAACGAAAAACAGGTCCACACTCGTCTTTAAATTTGATTAATATATATATATATATATATATATATATATATATATATATATACAGCATTGAGTCTATCAGAAGCGTACTACATTGTACATCTCAGCTACATAATTATATACTGTCTGATACGAATCACTGTTTAGAAACGAAACGAACTACAAGGCAATGCTGCTGCATGTAAAAAGTTAATAAAGTACAATTCTGAAAGCGTCTTTCGATATTTGTTTGTAGCCACAAACAGGAAATTGTATTACATACACAAAGTATCATCACCTGATCACCGGAGTGTCCGTAATAAAGAGGTTAAGTTTATATGAATTTGCGCTCTGTGGCCGAGATTTAGTGTCCGTTGTCCGTATTAGAGAGGGTCCGTATTATAGAGGTATTTTTAAAGAAAATAAGTGAGAATTTTGTCGGGACACAGGAAAATGTCCGTAATAGAGAGGTGTCCGTATTAGAGAGGTGTCCGTAAGGAGAGGTTCGACTGTACCCGTTTTCGGACCAAAACGACTCAAACAAACAAAATGAATAGACATGTTTATTCGTTTTGTTTGTTCCTTTTCTCTAGGCCTCGCTATCAAGTTGACCCTATTGTGTTATACATTACCTTGTTGGTAAAATAAAGGAAAGAAACGGAGCCGGTCCCAGCAGAAGATGAGCTACACCAACACCAATGAACCCCACCACAATCATGACACGATAGCAATGCTGACAAACAAGAAACAAAACAAGTTTAAAGTGTGTCTCCGTAAGAACCGACCAATGATTTTGGTTCGAAAAATAAATTTCTCTGATATGAGGTTATTTAAAAGCCTTTACCTTAGCAGTCATAAAAATGCCATGTGTTTGATCCAAAAATGATAAGAAAAAATCTTTTTTACGATTTATTATAGTTTCACGTGGTCGGTACTAGTCATCATGCCACCACTGAGACCCGAATAAATCACAAACATTACCGTCGCTGTCAAAAAATAACAATTCACTCGAGATGCCCAATTATTTAGAAATTAGCAATATATCAGAACTAGATTCGCTCCTCATTGTAACAGTAAACAACGGGTTGTTTTACACAAATAATGGGCCTGCTAGCGAAACACGAACACAGCTCAACTTTAATTAAGGAAAACTTACAAATGTGGCACCCAATTAAAAGTCATCCTGTATATAAACAGATTTACCACCGTTTGAATTTTCACAAAAATGCGAAAACATACCAATAAACAAACACTTGCCTTGCAGAATGCTCGAGCGAGTTCACTTTCTATAATCTCTTTGTAATCATTAAAAATAGTTTATTTTTAAGTGAGGAAACCTGACTCATTATAAGCCTCGTGGTTTCTTTCAGGTCTCCTCGCCATTCACTTTTTCTGTAATCTTTTATTATTTCCATCTGTAAAATTTCCATCTGTAAAATGTTGCATATATGGCAAATAAAGAATGAATGAATGAATGAATGAATGAATGAATGAATGAATGAATCATTCAAATATAATTTGTTTTTCTTTTTATAAGCAAGCTTTTTAACTTAACATTGTAGATTTTAGATTATATTTTTAGTGTATTTTGAATGTAATTAGCGCCTTTGAATCACCGAGAAAAGGCGCTATAGAAATGTATTATTATTATTATTATTATTATTATTACTATTATTATTATTATTATTATTATTATTATTATTATTATAAATGTTATCATTCGAATAAAAGCTTTTCATAATACTTTTCCAACGTACCGTTAGTTTTTGAGTACTTTTTTTTTCAAAAGCTTGGCCACCGTCGCGAGTGAGAGAATTAGGTTGCGATGTTATTGGTTCTGATGATATAAAAGTACGCATACTAACCGTTTTATCTGCTATCCAGCCCATTACAGGGGATAAACAAGCAAAACAAAGAGAGGCAATCAGAAAAATTAAGCCAATATGGAAAGCATCCAACCCCACCTAAAAATCAAAAATAGAAATAACTGACATTCAAAAAAGCAATAAATTTGTCCCCTTCCATACACAAGCCTTTTGACGAACCAGGCCGGCGTTCAACTCGGTTTTTTTTTTTCAGGGCATAGGGACTCCATTTAAAAAATGACATCTAAAATTTGAAAACAAACCTTGAAAGATGCGTACCACCCCAAAGAAGTAAATGTTCTTTTTGGTCAAGTAGTTTAGTCTGACATTTTTCCTTTCGGCTTAATAACCTAAAACGTACCATGATAACGGTAGTTAAGGAACAACCTCACAAGCTTTAATACATCCTGAAAAGTGCAACGAAAACCTGCGACAATTATATCTTAAGCCTCGGACTGGACATTATGAATGTGATTTATTATTCTTTTATTGCCTTCGTCAAAGTTCCTTACGTTTAATTTTACAAAAATATCGAACCGTGTCAGTGTGAAAACATAAGCTTACCACAATATTGCGTTACTACATCAACAACGAGTGCGAGATTTCATTTCCAAATACCGAGAAACTAATGAAAGCTCGTGGCCGTAGGCCGCGTGCTTTTATTGTTTCGAGGTGTTTGGAACCTCTGATGAAATCCGAAGCACGAGTTGTTGATATGCCTTCTCAAACGGCATAAAAATAATAATAATAATAATAATAATAATAATAATAATAATAATATCATTTATAGTGCGCAAATTCCATAAAACGTTCAAATGCGCATAACAAGATTAAAAACAGAAAAGGCTAAAAAGCTAAAATTCCAATTAGGAGTAAACTTACAATGATTTAAAAAGCTAAAATAACAATAAAAAAAATAGACTTACAATAATTTAAAAGCTAAAATTACAATTAAAAGTAAACTCACAATAATAAAAACACTATGATAAAAATGCACGACGGAAAAGGTGAGTTTTTAGCTTGGATTTAATGCAAAAAACAAATAAATAAATAACTATATTTAGAGAGGAAAGCCGCATCAGCCGTGGCTGGTTTTCATGCAGGTCCTCTTTCCAGATCGGTTGGTTTTTGAGGAGTGGGGAAAACCGGAGTACCCGGAAAAAAATCTCTCGGAGCAAGGAGAGAACCAACAACAAACTCAAACCACATATGACGCCGGGACCGAGGATGGAACCCGGGCCACATTGGTGGGAGGTGAGTGTTCTCACCACTACACCACCAGCCCTGCTTCCCTACTCTCTGTGTAGTTAGCACCGTTTGTTTTAATGAGAAACAGAGAGTGCATTCTTTTTCATTTTTCACAACTCTCTTCCTGCATACATTTGTAGAGTTTGAAAGTTGTTTGCCTCGTGTTAGCGGTCATTCATTGTAGTTGATGGCGAAGCGAGTCGTTTTTGCCGCCGTATTTCTTAACGTCTGGCTCGTGAAGTTTGTCATGGAAGTAGCTAAAGAGTTTGGTGAAGGTATTCACCCAGAACTGTGTACGGGATAGTATGTGGTCTGAAGCGTCATTTGGAAGACAAAAATGGCGTCTAGGCATTGAATCCACTTGATACTCAGGATAAAAGGTATGGGGAATTAAAGAAAGTTTCGTTTGCTTGTTTGGTATTATTTTAAATTATCATTTAAGTAACATGCTCTTCTTGTTTGATTAATTAGGTTTGGGATCTTTCGACGTGCTTTTGATGCAGAGATGAAGATGATAATTAATAATTGTCTGTATTACTGTAATTTTTCAGGTTGCTAATTAAAATTCAAGTGTCTTGATCAGTTTTTGACCTCATTGGTGATTTCTTGATCTGTATTTTCATTGGGTATCAAGATACATGCACCTGACCGAAATGGAATACTCCGATTGGCTAATAACCTTTTGAATAATTAATGAGTTTGAGAATTCTTATCCACGGGTAGGCTCACAGGAGCCTTTGATTCGAGAATTGGTCGATTTTTTCCCTTGGTGTTGTAGTATTATTTTGTAAACAAGTAAAGGTATTATAGCATGGTTTTGACAAAGAAAAGGTCAGATCTCCGTGGCACGTACTGTCCCTTTATGTTTCAAAGTATTTAGCGCTGCAGTGCATGTTGATTTGGTAAACCATGGAAACTTCTTTAACTAAAGAAAAAGGAAGGCAATTCTTACCGGTTTTAGGTATGGAGCAAGGAGTGGAGCTTTTAAATTAACTGCTGTACCAGCAGTAACGTAACAAAATGCTGGAAAAACAAAAGGAATGGTTGTTGGAAAGAACATACATGTATCACACAAACATGAATTAAACCGATACAGCAAAAACCCGAACCCTTCGTTGTCTGGCATATTTTTTAGTGACAAAATAGTTGCCTTGTGTATAACATCTATTAACTTTCCATTCTTAATTATATTTTTTGATGTTTAACTTCATTTGTAGATTTTGATTCAGTTTTTAGTAATTTTTCGACGTCATGAAAAATTCCCGAAATCCAAGATGGCAGATCCACTATGGCGGATTTGGGATATCATAATGTAATTGTTACGTCAAGTGCGTTATTACCAACAAGTTAGCCCCTTTGAAAGCTTGGTGTTTTGTTCAGCACTCATTTATATTTTGTTCTCCCCATAACATAACACCTACCTATGACAAAAACACCTGGAATCTGTAAAACTTCAAGCAACGATGAATTCCTTTTTTCATCTTTATCGCCAGATTCTGATTCTAAATAGAAGGATAAGCAGCCGGTCATTTACGCTTGAAGGTTAAAATTTATACTTTTTAACGGCTGACAGTTAACCCTTTTCTACAATCCTTTTCCGGAAGTATTTATACTTGTCATTCAAAAGGTTTATATATTCCCTTCCATTCAGAAGTATCTGTTATTACAAGCCGATTCAGTGTTAACTTACTTGTTAAATGTCTACGTATTAAAGTCAAGTTTCTCAAAGGAATTTGAAAATGACAACATCGATAACATACCAACCTTGTTTTTTGTAGAGTACAACAAAAATGGGAACGACCGCTACCAAAATAGATCCAAAAGCAAAAAATGGGAGCTGGAATCCACCTATCTGAAATGTCAGAACTTACTGTTTAAGAATCTTCCTCAATTTGCAATCATGAGATTGCTTAATAAGTTATATTATCTTAAGTCGCGCTTTTGTTTTCAATTTGCAGAATTTTCTGCCCAAGAAACTCTGTGCATAATAGTATTCTTAGATGGAAAAAGAACGCCATAGTGGTCACAACAAATAATAAAGAAATAATAGTGGTTATTGATTGGAGACTACTGAGACGGACTTGCAAACATGTGACTTGCGTATCTAACTAACTAACTGGATCTGTAAAATTCAAGAAACCAACAACAATTTGAAGTTAACGTTTTAATTATTTAAAAATGGCGGTAAAGCCGTGGAATATTTCAATTAAGATTTTTTCAGCATTTTAGCTCATTTTCTTTTGCTTTTAGAACTACGCAGTCTTGTGTACCTCTTTGTCATTTAGAAAGAAAAATGAAAATCCACAGGTGAGGTTTACTCTGAGGAAATTGCTCTTTTGCTGTCCCGGTTAGCCGGGCTGGCCCGGTAAACGCGATTACATGGTTAGCCGGGATCCTGGTATGGCGATACCGGAATCCCGGCTAAACGAGCTGGGGCCCGTTTCTCGAAGTCTCAGGGCCCAGAGCTAAATTTTAAAATCAGAATCTATAGGGTGTATTAACCCCCTAACAAGCCGGAATTGTTTCGTCACCATAGAATTTTATTGCTTAGGCTTTAAAACCAACAAATGTGCATCTTTAATGTGAACATTGCAGACAGAAAATAGCCTTCCGGGCCCGAAAAGTTACTGGGACTTTTGAGAAACGGGCCTCTGGCCTGGTTGTCATGAAATCGCAAAGTTGATTTTTGTTGCCTTTAACAGGCGTGCCGAGATGTCGGCAAAACCGGGCCAGCCCGGCTCATGTCATCAACCAACGTCTGTGACGAAAACTTAAGGTAAAGCTTGATGCTATTAGTGAAAACAAAGTTTTGCAACATTCAAACTTACTACAAACTACGAGTCATTGGTAACCATCTAATAAAAAAGGTAAGGGGAAGTCACAAAACACATTTTGTCCGTTTTGTTCAAGGCCTTCAGATCGAGTTCCGCTGTCTGCCTGGGGCTATAACATGCTGAAACCTTCCATGGCTGCCAACTGGCTTTGCTCATGCGTGAGGTATGTATTCTGGCATACTTACTGTATAAAGAAAACCTCCTAAAGAAGGACCAATAGCAAAACCAACTGCGAAAAACGTTTCCATAATGCCCTGCAAATTAAAAAGTTCAAAAGTTTCCATGACAGCCTGAATGGCATACCGTGTTAAATTTGCAAATCATGTGTTTTAGTGAATTGAATTGAATTGTAAGGCCATTATGTCAGGGAGAACGGACATTTTGAGCCAGAACTCCAGCACACCGATAAAAGGAATTGTACTTAGGTAAAACAAAGAGATAACTATGAATTATTTGGAAATTAAAACTAGTCAGGTAAGATTTAATCATATAAAAGAAAATAGAATCGAACGATGAAAGTTTAAACCCATTTGAAAGATCTCCAGAAACAATCTTATATGACGGAGCTCGGTGTCGTAAGTCAGACGGGAGCTGAATGTGACTAGAACACTCCCTAAGATTTAAAGTGCCTATAACCCTTAAATATATATTTTCAGAAGCAACTCTACGCACATTGAATAGTTAAATGGTGAAATATTTCTTGTATTGAACGTCGCGTTATTGAGTTATAGAGATTTGAATTTACAAAATGCTAATTAAGACGTCAACCCGGGAATAGTTTATTATACAACTACTTGTTTTCACCTCCAAGTAATATTTTTTACGAATCAATTATTATTATGTTTAGTATTTATCAAATTAATTATCCTCAAATTAAAAGTTGTAAACTGTGCATTGTAAATTGGCGTAGAAATAGTCCCGGGTTGACGTCATCTAATTAGAATTTTGTAAATTCAAATCTCTATAACTCAATAACGCGACGTTCAAAACAAGAAATATTTCACCATTTAACTTTTCAGTGTGTGTAGAGTTGATTCTGAAAATATGTATTTAAGGGTTAAAGGTACTTTTATAGCGTATCAGACTACAGTAACTACAACTGACCGTAACTAGGCCCAAGTTGTGTGGAAATTCTCCCAGTGCTATAGACATTGATGAGGTTTCACTCGCAGCTGCGCCTATGGCTGATAATGACCTGAGTACGAGGGCTGATGATGCAAATAATGTGGCAGTGGGGAGCAGTTTACATATCCTAAAATGAGAAAAATACAATGTACTGCAGCCACGCCAATTGCTAAACAATGTTGGTGGTAGACTGAATAGCGGTAGAATATGATAGCGATGATGATAATGATGATTATATATGATGGTTATGATAATGATGATGCTAATAATGATAATAATAATAATGATGATAATAATGATGATGATAATAATAATGATGATGATAATGATGATAATGATAATGATAATTATGATGATGATGATAATGATAATGATGATAATGATGATAATGATAATTATAATGATGATGATAATAATGATAATGATAATAATGATGATAATGATAATGATAATAATGATAATAATAATGATAATGATGATGATAATGATAAAAATTATGATGATGATGATGATGATAATGATGATGATGATAATGATGATGATGATGATGATGATGATGATGATGGTGGTGGTGGTGGTGATGATGATAATGATTAAAATGGCAGTGATAAAGATAATAATTATGATAAAACAGTTTGTGTTGTCCGTGTTTGTTTGTTTGGTTGCATGTTTTCGTGCTTGTTAATGAATAACCAACTTGTTGTTCCTTTATTTGTTTCTCAGGCTATTTGCATGTTTGTTTATTTTCTGTGAATAAGTGATCGACTTGTTTCAATATTTTTTCTGTATTGTTTGCTTGTCATTATGTTTGTTTTTATTTATTGTCTGTGAATGAGGGATCGACCAGTTGATAGTTTTTCTGACTGCTTTTTAGTTATAGAATGATAAACTTACGCAAACAAAAACAGTGATGCGCTGCACAACACCAGACCACCGACAAGAATCCTATGTGCACCATACCTTGGAATCTGCGGGGTTAAAAGAATGTCCGTTACGAGTTCCGTGATCACTTTCTGTGCTGAATTTCGTGTAACACAAAATTCAGCACACAAAGTGATCGTGCAACCAATCAGATCACGCGTATGAGCAATGGAGCATTTCGAAACAAAAACAAACGACCGCGACGTCTTTTGGGTGAAGGTGGGCCTTTAACTCAAGATGAGCTACAATAATGTTACAAAATATGCAAGGGTAATTTTCAGGAGTTACTGTTTATCTCAGCAACACCAAAGTTGAAACAATTTGTCCATTTATCTCAACACAACTGTTATTTTTGGGACTCTCCACACTGACCTGGATCACGCTAGACAGACTAGTGAGATTCCTGGGTTCAAATTATTTCCTGGTTCAAAGTCCTCGCCGATCAGTATTTGCGACACAAATGTCCTATCTCTAATCAATGCTGAGCATATACTACAAACATGTATAGTTTTCTTTTTTGCTCACCATTCTTCAACAGAAAACTCAATTCATCTAAACACAGTGTTTCCTACTCAGTGTTGGTCAGAACTACGCATACCTGTAGCTAATAATTCAAGTGTTCCGCGATATTTGTCTGTGAAATGTCGTCTGTTTTTTCTCGGGCTCTGCTTGGTGTCTCGCACTATTGATGACATGACATCAATAGTGTTAGTGTTCACTTACCAGTCGTCCAAAGATCGGAGCAAAAAGACAAGCAGTAAAAGGAAAAGAACCAAAAATAATCCCAACCACGGCAATGGGCACTCCTCTTTCCTGGGCCTGTTGAAGAAAGTTTTAACTGACTTTGAGGTTACTCAATGCAAAATTAGCAAAATCGGACACGTACCATCGTTAGCTTATATTCCAGACCACAAGAAGTTGTACACAGCTTGAACTTGTGACGTCTTTATTAAACCCAGTGCATTATTTAGTGCTTTAAGTGCTTTTACCCCGGGGGGGTTACTCAACAAAGTTTTGTACGGGGATGCTCCGCCCCGAGGTCCAAACCCTTACCCTTTCATATACCGATTTTGACAGAAAAGGTACCCCTTTCACATACCTTTCATTGAAAATGGTACCCCTTTCATATACCTGTCAATAAAAATGGTACCCCTTTCAGAGCCTTTAAGTGCGTCTGTTTTATATATTTTGAAAGGCCATTTTTATAATACTTAAATGCCAGTTTTCCCTACCTTTTTTATGCTTCAACCGGCGTGGTTTTGCTTCATTTTCCTATTCTTCGTGAAATCCCTACCCTTTCATATACTTCAACTCGTGAAATCCCATCCCGACCCTTTCACATACCTCCAGCCTCAAAAAGGTACCCCTTTCGGGCGGAGCATCCCCGTATAGCCCATTATAGGGAGTACCCCCCCCCCCCCCGGGGCTTTTACGGAGAAACATAAAATTATGTCTGAAAGTAAGACTACATTCAGTGGTAGTGAAATCGGGCTTTAAGGGTCCTGTAAGTGCCCCTAAGGCGCGAGAATTAATCCAATTGTTATGATTTGCTTTACAGTTGTTTCTCTAGTCATACAAGGAGCCCATGGTGTATCGCAAATATGTCTCGCAAGTTTGCGAGACATCTTTGCGATCCACTGTGGGTTCCTTGTTCCCCGAAACACGTGATGTGGCACGCGTGTTTCGCGTGACAAATGAGTACATAGTACGGAATCTGATATTGTGAACGGGTCATTGTGCAATCTATTTGCGCTGGCTTTCTATGCTGGCAACATTTAGATCGTTACACCGTGCTGATGAGTTGCAATAACAACGAAACGGTTCCTGTCGTGATGGTATCTCGCAAATTTTACTTTTTTACGTGGTCAGATCAGCCTGGCTGGTTAGGTTTCTCGTAGATCCTACGTATCATTAGCAGCATTATCGTTTGCGGTCTTCTGCAGTTTACTTTTATAACATTTACAATGACCACAATGACTACAATGGCCATTTACAATGACCAGAACTGTCAGTAAACAGTTATAATGCAACTATTATTTCATAACACTGATAAAATGGGACAACAGGAAATTCGCATAATGATTAATGTGTACCTATTAAGCATTATGCGAATTTTCTGTAGTCCCATGTTTATAGTATCACGTGTTTAGAAATCGCATCCATTTCTAATTCTCTATTTTCAGGGTGTTTCAATCAAATTCAACATGTCTCTAAGCGTTCGCGTTATTTTTTATATCTGTTCTTTGACTGCTGCATTTTTACAACATGGCAAAAAATTGGATGACATTTGCCTCTAAGTTTTTAACTAGTTCCCAGACCCCTAATTTGACCCTTAAAATCACAGCGTTTCAATAAACCGATCCGCAGATTTAGTTTGTCAGTTAGTGATTCGATGTGTTCATTCCATTTCATGCTCTTGTTAATGATCACACCAAGATACTTCATTGCATCTGCGCTCTCTAAGTTTTCATCATCTATTGTAAGATTTATACCTTGGCAGGTTTGTAACTTACGATTGCTGCCAAACAATAAAAACTTTGATTTCGTTATGTTTAAGGTTTAAGTAGTTACTGTTGAACCATTCGGCCAAATTGGCAAGGTCGACATTAAGATAGTATTCAACATCTTGACAGTATTGTCCACAAAAGTATATCACAGTATCATCAGCATACATAATTACTTGGCAGTGTTCTAGGCAGTTTGGGAGATCGTTAACATAGATGAGAAATAGGAGGGGACCGAGGATGCTCCCTTGAGGTACTCCAACAAGAACCTTCTGAGGAGAGGACTGGGGGTTTTCAACAGAAGTAATTATGAATTACTTTTCGCAAATCCATACTCGGATTCCAGCAATTTGGTTATTATTCTATCTGGAAAAGTTAAAATATTTTAATAACTTAAAAAAAAAAGTCCCGTCATTTTGATCTTGAAGTGACCAATGTCACGTAAAGGCTTGTATAGAGTTCAACCGCGCGGTCATCGCTTTTAGCGGTATAACTCATTTTAATAGGCGTAATGTCAACATCCACACTCGGTTTTGAAGAGACTGGGATCTAGTGAAAATTTTGGTGGGAAATATGACTTAGTCGGAGCGAAAAAAAAACCGTCATTTTGCCATTTTTTCAGTGCAATATGCTTCGACTGAGCCCATTTTGGCTTCCATTGGTGACTTGCGCGGACTAGCGCCCAGGCCGTTCGAGCTCAACTGCGCATGGGCAATAGTTTATTTTAGTAACGTGCACGCCCGGAGTAAATGTCTCCTTTCAGTAGGCAATTTTTTGGTATGTAAGTTTAGACGATCAGAAGTTAGCGACCGAAGTTTCGTTTCCATCCGTTGATGGGCAATTGGCGTTACAAACGGCGGAATGCGAGCAAATTAAGATGACCCAACAGAGATAAAACAATGCTGCAATCTTAAATACGCACAAGACAAGAACTGACGCTGTGGGACTTGTTGATGTGGCTAGCGAATTTCTCAGTCGAAATGATAACCGTAAACCTAACTTTGGAACATTTACTGACGCTGACCGCTGACCTTCATATAGCCAACTAACTGGACTGGCATATCATGAACCCGAAATAGGTCCAACGCGAAAACTTTAAGGCCCAGTTCAAACTTCAAACTGTCGAACTTCACATGTGCCGAACCTAATGCAAATTAGCAAGAACAATAGATTTTGCTCATTTGCATTAGGTTCGGCAAATGTGAAGTTCGACGTTTGAACTGGGCCTAAGACATTTCTTTTTTCTTGATAATTCAAGTTGTTCTGTTCGGTGAAATCCACTTTAAATGATAAAAGAACATAAATTATGGACTGGCTTTAACATTAAGCTTTTGTTACTTTGAATGAACGTCATATTATATTATAATTTAATATGTTTTAAATGTATGTTTTTGTGCAAAAAAAAAAACAAACAAACAGAATGGTGATAAAAATTTGACAACATTTGACAGAAATAAACGCGTTTCCGGTGATTTCAGAAGCTCTTATGAGCTCACGCGTACCCCAGCAATCCAAAATATGCTCCGCGGTCCCTGAATTAAGTCACAACGAAACAAAACCACTCGTGTGAAAAAGATATATCGATGACGTGTTCCCTTTGTGGAACGCCAGCATAGAGGAAATAAATGGGTTCATGGAACAGGCTAACACTGAGATATCACCAAACCATTAAATTAACGGCTGAAATCTCAGAGAAAAAAACTATTTTCTTGGATACGTGTGACTACAAAGGTGAAAGAATTAAAGAAACGTCTATCCTCGAGGTACGCACCATTACAAACCGACAAAAACATTTCAGTACACACATTTCTCTTCCTGCCACCCGAGGCACTTACGCTGCTTCGAACTAACTCTTCAAAAATAACGTTTGAAGAGAAAATATAAGAAAATTCAAATCACGCCTACATTTGAGAGGGTATCCAGATACTCTGGTACATAAAGTTCTCTCAGAAATGAAATTCGAAGAGAGAAAGTCGACCCTTCAACAGAAGCCTCCACTTATGTCCAGAAATGCACGTAACTCGGACCTTGGGCACTTCATATTACACACAATTATTTGTAATTCCATATGACTTCATGTTTGACAGAATTGCTTGTGTTTAGGTGAGAATTAGGTCTAGAGGACACTTCATGATAACTATCATAAAGAGCATGAATCTCATTAGCGTGCATTTAGAAGGAAACAGGGTACAAGAAAATTATACCTTTTGTCACACAATATCACCCAGCGATATCCAATTTATAGAAAATCCTAATGGATAAATTGCATTTAATACAGAACCAACCGTTGCCAACCGTCGAGGGAGATATAAAAGAGCCTCCCATTATCTCCTATAAAAGGGGTAAATCTCTTAAAGACATACTTGTTCTAGCGAAACTCTAAAGGCGAGAACATCACATTGGCGAACAGAGGGAGTCCTGTAGGCCTGTCACTATTTTGTAACCTATTTCAAGTAAAAATGATACGGCGTGGCTTTGATCTTTATACACCAATCTCTCAGGGAAATAACCATCTGAACATACAGCAAGGGGGATGGGTTCTCCTTACATTGTACATTTATGCGAGGTGTCAAAAAGTTAACCTTAAGTGAGATATAGAAAATGGAGAAAGTTTGAGGGCATTTAATAAAGGTCAGCATTGGTACATTTATAATCTTGGTATTAAAAGCCAAAGAACAAGAATTCTAATAACATTAATTTCCATGGCACTTTACGCAGAGCAGTCCAACATTTAAGTGTTAAATGTGGGTTTCCTACAGGCAAGCAGTTATGTTAAACTGTCCACACATCCTTGATTTTGAAGAAAAAATTGTATTTCAAAAAAAAAAATTCTTGCATGGCGTATAACGCTGAAAAAAAAATTCGACACCCTTGCATGTCAGGAAAAAAAATTCCACCGCCAGAGGTTTGGGAAAAATATCTTACCCAAACCTAATCACCCAGCCCCCCGAAAAACCAGTCAGAGATCACTGCAAAAATTTGATTTAACAACTGATGCTGTGTTCACACTAGGGCGAAACATGTTTAGTCTGATCACGAATGAAACATGTTTCACTGTGAAATTTGTTCACATCAGGTGGCACATTGCGCTAATCATGATCGAAACATGTTTATTCTGAGCATGATTGAAACTACTTCACGAGGTAGTTTCGATCTAAGCCAGACGAAACACATTAGCCCAAATGTCGTCTCCTTGTTGAACGCTCCAAGGCCCTTCGTTCCCGAAGATCCCGAAGGGCTTTAAAAATGAAATTAAAGGGCAATTCATGCAACAGCGAGTTTAAGGGTCATCCCGGTGTAATTAGACTCGATTTTCAGCCGTTTGAAAGGAGTCCGGTTTACAGATCCTCCTCCCAACAACGTGAAGGAACGCGGGCGCACAAAACGGCTGGTAATCGAGCCTACGGTGTAATATAATTTATGATTTTCTTTTGTTCATCCTATTCTTATTTAGATTTTGGATTCCATCATCAGTATTGTTTTGCTATTGTTATGTCAGTTGTGAGATATTACACCGGGGATGAGCTGAGTTTAAGCTCTATTTTATTTCGGTTCATGTGTCGTTATAAAGATTTTATCACAGGGGGCCCACACATATTGTGTGACCGTTGTTCGTATTTTTAAATTTAGAGGAAATGTATGGGAATATCGAAAAGGTTCACTTATCGTAATATAATGCGATAAATATTTACATACAAGATCAAAATAAACGTATTTTTACCTGAAATGTTGTGTGGTGTCATTCTTGTGCTGAAAACGGCGAATTTGAGCGATTTGAAGGGTTTTGCATAAACCCTTTCGATATTCCCATACATTTCCTCTAAATTTAAAAATATGAACAACGGTCACACAGTATGTGAGGGCCCTCTGTGATTATATGCTCAGTTGTTTTGTAAAACAGCATAAATTATTGAGCAGGCGTGAAACGTGTTTTGAAATTAACAACAAATGTGAACAATGAAATTACAAACATGTTTACGGGAAACGTGTTTCGTTTAAACATGTTTACTCTAAACATGTTTACTCTAAACATGTTTAGAGTAAACATGTTTACTCTAAACATGTTTACTCTAAACATGTTTACTCTAAACATGTTTAGAGTAAACATGTTTACTCTAAACATATTTCGGTGCTGATGTCAACACAGCATGAGTTTATAAGGTTAATTGGCCACCCTAAATAGATTCAAATAGCTGACGTTTCGAGCGGTTGCCCTTCGATTTGCTCTGATGAAGGTCTAGCGCACGAAACCACAGCGTTTGAAACTCTTTACGGTGTCATAAATAAAACCATACATAAAACCAAGTTTTCTTGTTGCACTTGTTCTCACCGACACAACACCACAGTTTCTTTGAAACTAAAGCTGTGTTCACACTAGGCCGGAACATGATTAGTCTGATCACGAATGAAACATGTTTCATCATAAAAAGTGTTCACATCAGGCAGTGCATTGCGCGAATCATGATTGAAACATGATTAGTCTGATCATGATTGAAACTACCTCACGAGGTAGTTTCAATCATGATCAGACTGAACACATTCAAAATGGCGGATGGATGCGGAGAAGACACGAGTGTGCAAAAGAACCAAAATTGGAGCTTTTATGAAGCCAAATGTCTAGTCGAAGAATGGGCAGACGTGGAAATACAACGACAATTAGCGGCAATGGGAAGGAAACAAAACATATGGGAGAACATTGCCGCAAAACTGAATGAGAATGGTTTTAAGCGTACCGCATCGCAGAAATTTATGCGAGTATCACAAAACAGCATAAATGATTCAACCATGCATGAAACGTGTTTGAAACCGACATCTGATGTGAACAATGCAAGAACAAACACGTTTACGCGAAACATGTTTCGTTGAAACATGTTTACTCTAAACATGTTTCGGCTTTAATGTGAACGCAGCTTAAGCTGTATTTGCATAACAATTGCTAAATATTGTATTTATAATACTTCAATAAGGAGGATTATTTCTGGAAAGCTTTTTGGGTTTTATTACAGATATAAAATGATTTCCGTAAGAAAGCACTTTAGACTTCCCAGATTTACTGATACTTCTAATTTGTCAAAGCCGTTGATAAAAACCAAGTTAATTTATACAATATAATAGCAGCCATGTTAGTGTTCAGGAACAATAGAAAATGTTCGACTGAACACCAAAATGGCCGCTGTGCATACGCGCTAGACAATAATAGCGGAGCCCGCGGGCCGAAGGTCCGGCGGAGCACCATACTCATAGAACCTATGCCCATCATTTTTCATGGTCATGGCTAGCGGAATGTTTCGCGGGCGCGTTGTGTGCCCGCCGCCGTACGCCGTATGCGTTGGGCTAGCTCGCTGGCGCGTATGACGTCGAAAAACATGCGTGTGTGACGCCACAAAACATCCGGGATCTTTGAGGCTTTGTTTTTCGCGCGGCTACACAGCCGTCAGCTCGGTAAACACTTTAGCCGTTGCAGGATTTTTTGCTGTTTTTAGCGGAGAATTATAGTCGTTATTACCCAACATTTTTTTTGCGGTTTGCTACTCAAGACAGGATACTAATTAAGGGATACTCAGAAGCCGCTTTAGTGGAAAAAGAAATGCTTTCAGGGATAAAATCTTGCTTCGAGGAACTATATACGTTTTTAGCAATGCGAAGAGATGGTTCGTTTTACGGATTTCAGCACCAAAGCGGAGATTTAAAGTTCCAAGTAGAGTAGTCGCCGGAGGGACTTAGAGGTAAAACAAATTACATTTTTCGATGGGAATTTATCTTGATATCAATCTGTGATTGACTTTTTGTTTGTGTTCTCGTTAGTTTTGGAGAATTGTTTATAAACGTGTAGCTTAAATTCAGTTGTATTAATTTCTTGAATTTCATCGAAGACACGGCTCGGCCTCGATGTGCTATAAATGGTACGCGTTTTGCTTTTAAACATAAACTAATGGAGATTTGAATAAAATTTTTCGAAGGAAGATTGTGTTGTCCATTTTTATGTGTTTGTTCATTCATTACATAGATTGAAAAGCGATTTTATGTAAACAAAACAAGACTTAGATTTTATACTCGCGTCGCCATATACAAATATGTTTGTGTATTTTTGCAATTTTGATTTCCAAATCAGTTTCTCGAGCATTTTTTGACAAGCAACAACTGTATTTTATTCGGAAAATAGTCGTAATGGTTATTCTAGACGGAGAAAAAGTTGTTTTTGTGAACTTTTTTACGGTCTAAATGTACTGTGCAGACGGTCGGGTAATACTGTTTTTGAGAATTGCTAAAATTGAAAAATAGCCCGGTCGTCAATCTTAATTCTTGTGTTTCCGACCTTTCACCTAAGCTAAGTTTCATCTTAGTTAAGCTTGTTCAGAGGGTCTTCAGAGGGCGACGCCGTTAGGCTAAGCCTAACTATATATATTACTTAATTTATCACGTAACACCTACTAAAGGAGCAAAATTTCAATATACAGAGAGAGAGAGATGCAAGGCAAATCAGTTCTTTTGCGCTGGTAAGGTTTGTCCTCAAGTAACGCGTGAAAAATGTTAGTATTATCATTCAAAGTATTTCAACTGTTTTATGTAAATTAATGTAAATTTTTATTGTTCAATAAATGTAGAATTGTCATTTGTTAATTTATATTTAATAAAAAACGTACCCTGCGAGCAGTGGATTCTCGAACGCCGAGCTACGCCGGACGAAAAAGAAACCACTGCGAGCATCCGTTAGTTCCTTTGATCGAGCCGCCGTCCAGCGCCATGGACGAATAGCAACTGCTGCGTTTAAGCGAGCCCGCTATGCAACAATCAAAATGGTGTCCAAGGTGACGAAGATTTCTCAGCAATGCGTACTACATTCCTGCGTGATTAATACATTTCGCTAATTTCGTTGTAATCTGCTGTGCATCTAGTGCATCTATTGTTATCTGTTTCGAAAACGCCGACTTTTCACCCCATAAATTGCTCGTTGAAACAAAACAAATTCGACAGATCTTTCAAAGTGCCCATCATCCCTAGAAAGTTATTTTCAGAATCAACTATATGTACATTGAATAGTTGAATGGTAGAATATTTCTTGTTTTGAACGTCGCGTTTGTGAGTTTTTGAGATTTAAATTTACAAAATGCTAATTAGATGACGTCAACCCGGGAATTTGCATTATTTCTACGCCAATTTACAATGCGCAGTTTACAGCTTGAGGATAATTAATTTGATAAATACTAAAACTAAACTGCGGATAGTCAATTGATTCGTAAAAAATATTACTTGGAGGTGAAAACAAGTAGTTGTATAATAAATGATTCCTTGCGTTGACGTCATCTAATTAGCATTTTGTAAATTCAAATCTCTATAACTCACTACTACTACTACTACTACTACTACTACTACTACTACTACAATCTTTATTTCATCACGGTGTCACATTCACTATAAGTGGTCTTCCAGTGAGCCGTAACAGTAACTAAGTCTAAGCATGTCCCCAAATTTGTCTGTCTATATCTCTAGAATGTACGATGTAAATTGTTCTAACGTTTCATCATTCTACAAATCTTAGTCTAGACGGTTACATCGTACATTCTAGAGATATATAGACAGACAAATTTGGGACATGCTTACACTTAGACAGAGCCCACTAGCAAGACGTTCAAAACAAGAAATGTATTTTACCATTCAACTATTCAATGTACATAGAGTTGATTCTGAAAATTTCTTTCTACGGGTGATATGCACTTTAAAGTTTTTCAAAGTTACAAAAGTCGAAAAAATGAGTAAATAACGCAAACCTCCCGAGGTTTTAGCCCAAACGTTTTTTTGAAATTATTATGGCGTGATTAGCGCGCGAATAGCACAGCTCAATGTAAACAAACGTTCAAACAAACAAAAACAGATTTAAAACCCATCTTATCGTTAACTTTCGATAGAAAAGACCGTAGTATTGTATACAGTAATCGTAATCGGCGCTTTCCGAGCGGGGCACGAAGTGCCGAGAAGAACGTATCGATCTTGTGGCGCCCACCTTTCTCCTCCGCAGAGGCTCCTATCAGTAATGAACAGTAAAAGAGAAAATGGGAGCGCAGTGAACAGGAGCGCGGGGAACGATCGGAAGAGCGACAGAGTTCCCCGCGCGCTTTACTTTTGCCAAGCGTGGAGCGTGACCAGGAGGTCTCTGCGGAGGAGAGAGTGGCGCCCACAGTCAGCAGTCTGCGGTTACCCAACAACAACAGTTAGCTTTATTTGCATGACTGTAGATTTTACAATATTGCAAAAGTAATCTATTTCATAACACTCTATTCATGCTCAGTTGAAATAAGATATGGGAAATAATATTGCTCAGCGGTCTAAGCCAAGCTGGAACAGCTTGGCTTAGGGTAGCAGTGTTTTTGACCCACGCGAATTTTTGTCAGGGTGGGCGGGTGGGCCGATCCCTCCATCACTGCTCCGCTGGCTGAGACTAAGCACGAAAGGAGTGCTATTCTGCTTTGACTCAGTATTTATACCCTTAGGACACCCTTCTGCACATGCCTGCGTGCATTGAATCGCAAAGGATGTGTTAATTTAATGTATTTCAGTTTCGCATATCATTAGGAGTGTTATGAATAGTAATCTATTTCATAACACTCTATTCATGCTCAGTTGAAATAAGATATGGGAAATAATATTGCTCAGCGCCACTCACGCCATACTGTTCAACTTTATTTCATGACAAGCTCTTTCCTTTATTTCTTACTTACAACAAACATCAATTTATCTATGAATACCCCAAACCTTACAACTCCCAAACTTACCCAAAACAGTATATTGGTAGATCACAAAACGTCTATTACATAGCTAATCTTGCTTATCAGTCTGAAAAGGTCTCTTCTGTGAACTAATAGATGGAAAAGCGCAAAGGAAGCGCTTCAGTTCATTCATGTCCGTCCATGTATTATTAACATTCATCACTTCACTGGACGCTAGTTTAGCAGAAGCCCCAAAAGGGTTCAGTACTTTCGCTAACTGTAGGTAATGTAAAGCAGTGTGCCTGCGGTTCCACCCAACATGATCCATTATCTCTGTTAATTCTGCCCCTGACAGAGCTAAGGTTATTGCGCACCCTGATCGAAACCCATGCAACGTTTCGCCGTCATTCTCCCCCATTTCATTTAAATAAAATTTAAGTCGGGCCTCTGCAGTAGCTGAAGTAAGGGAGGCATCCGATATCCCACCATCAGGTGTTGTTGGGCGGAATAAATAGCCGCGGGTAAGGTCAACCTGCATTCCCCGAGCAATATCAACATAACGTTCAATGCCTCTAATGGGACAAATAACGGATTGTGGATTTCTTCTTATTCCAAAAACATTCGAGTCACCATCCCTTAGGGTTTTCCCCCACACATGATTAAACAAAAACCCATCATCATTGGGAAAACGCAAAATTTCAGCTACCTTAACTTGGCCCAAGTCCCTGGGGCGATCACCACTGAAGAAAACTGTTTTGAAGTAGGCCTGGTCCCGAGCGATAATGAAACATTGCAACGGCTTATTAATGGATTGTACCAGGCGCTTTTCCAAGAAAAGAGAAAGCTGGGTAAGTTTGTCAATAAAGAAAGGCGTCGCCTGCTTAGGGGTTACCCTTGCCCTTAATTGCTCCGCAGTCACCACACGAAGATAATCCTTAACGGATTTATCTGCTGCAGGATTGCCTAATCCCAGCCTTTTATCCCATTCACCCTCCCTCCCAATGGCGTGAAAAATAGATCTTAGTTTTCCAATATAAGAATCTACGGTTTTATAAGATAATCGGAAAGGACAACCACAAGTTTGTTTACCCCGTTGCCCAACAAATTTGCAACCATTGTGATGGATCTGCGTTCGACCATCCTTATCCTTGAAAATGAGAAAACGGCATATATCCCGGGGAGAAACAGTAGCTAAGGACACTTGTCCTGGCAGGGCTGATAAAAAGGTTTCTAATTCCTTTTGTAGGGAATCCTTTTGTTTCGAATAACTAGTGGCCTGATCAAAATTCAGTAATTGCTGTAACCGTTTATCTAAAGAATCAAGATCAACTTTTAATGTATCACTCTTCTTCCCTGAGGAAAAAATCTTTCTCTTGTAACCACAGTACTGGCAAAATCTGAAGTCACTGTCATTAGCCCGACTACAAACAGGACAGCGAACAGATGGTACAAATAGTTTGGCCACCAAAGGGAGTTCCTAAACAACGGAGAATATAAGAACAAAAATCAATCTAAGTTCAGTAGAAAACGTCTAAAAAACAACCGAGAACACCCAAAGATCTCCCGGGATTCCGCCTGGGCGTGGGATCCAACCTTGATTCGAAGGTACAAGAAGTACATGGTCATCCCCTGTAGAAGCCATTTTCACTGCTTTGTTTGCATGACCATGTAATAAAGGCCACCAATATTTTTTAGGGTAGCTGTCCAAAACAGCGATTGTGCATGCTTGCTTCATCCTTCGTAAATAGCGTAGGACTGGACCAACCAAGACTGGAGGTGGAAAAACATATGGGCATTGCATGAGAGGCCCGAATGCTGTCAGATCCTGGGCAAAAAAATTAACACCCGCAGACCCTGGGGAAGAGACCGGAGTAAAGTGAGGAAGACTGTTCCCAGACCAGTCCTTTTGTACGTTGGAATCCAACGACATCAGATCAAACGTGTGCCCCGTAGAGCCCCCAAATTCTCGCTGAACTTTTTGCCACATACTATCTGCCAGGCAGTAATCCGAAGAAGATCTGTGTCGAGAGGGACCATCTGCCGGATTATCTGCAGATCGGACATACAAAAGATGCAACAAGACATTCAGAGCAGCAGTCGTTGAAAATAACACCTTCATGGCATTGTTTAGTTGTGCACTCCTTCCACCCTGATTGTTCCATGCGTGAATAACCGCCTGATTGTCAACATGCACATCGACACGCGCATTACGGACTTCATCCGAGCACGATAATAGCATCTTATTAATCGCCATGGCTTCCTTTGTTGCAATGTCCCATGTGCACTCTTCCTGAGACCAATAATCAAAAACCTGACGGTGATTTGGAGAAACAATCGTAGCCCCCCATCCCGAGGAGGATGCATCCGTTGCCACAGAAACTTGAATATGGCGTTCATCGCGCCATGGTATTGGGTCATCCCAATTTTCAAGGAACAGCCAATGCGCGATCTCTTCTCGCAGAGCACCTCGTAACAAAATCGGCTTCTGGGAACGTAAGCCCTTTGAGATCGCAGCATTCATTTCTCTTGTAAAGAGCTTCGCTGCCGGCACTGCTCTAGCGAAGGAGACACATTTCCCCACAAGGCGTTGCAACGTTTTAACGGAGACATAAGATGACTCAAGTGTCTTATGAATAAGGGTAATAAATTTATCCTTCTTCTCTGGAATCAGATGAAACATTTGTGTCGAAGAATCAGCCATAAATCCAAGATACGGGACAATCTTTGCTGGGATGAGAATAGATTTCGAAAGACCAAGAAAATAACCCAGTCCAATTAAATAGTAGGCGATCAGGAAAATGGCAGACTTAGCAGCTGCATAATTGTGTTCACCTGCCGAACTGAAGGTAGCGTATTCCCCTTTCTCAAACGATACTTGAAGTTGACCATTGTGACGATCGTCAATGTAAAGTAGGCATGGAATGCCAATTGAACGAAAAAAACCAGTTGCTAAGAGACCTGTCGTGTGGTAAATAAAAGGAGAAACCTTCCAACCAAAAGGCAAGGTATTGTACGCAAAAAACCAGCCACCCCATTGTATACCAAAGAAAGGACGGCTACTCTCTGTAAGCAAAATGTGATCATACCCAGACTTATCATCCAACACAGTTTGAAACGAATCTTCCGTTACATAACGAGGCAAGTCATTAAGGGTATCTAGAGTGAAAGGATTGTCCTTCATCCAGAGATTCAAATAGCGTGCGTCATGACAGAGGCGGGGCTTTGACGGCTCAACAGTCAGGGGTAGTACAATGTGCGGCGGAGCCACCTCTCCAACTCTCCCTACCAAAGATATCGCCCCAGTCCCCAGACGACTAATCAAAGTTTCCTGCACAAAGCGGACAAAAGGTTTGCATGACATGTTGTTTCTAAACAGCTTGTGGGGTGGGCGGTCGGAGTCGTACTGTTCGCCTTTAAACGAGCCCTTGAAATGTCGAAAGTACGGAAAAATAGAAACTTGATTTTTGATCCAATCCAAGACATCGGTTTGAGCCGCCACTTCAGGGCATCGCTCCGCAACTTCCTCCCAAAACGAATAGTGAGCGTGAAGCTCTCCAGCTCTAAAATTACTAGGGTCTCGGAAGGACAACTCATTTACATCCCCAATAACCTCGCCTTGTTCCACACGCGTGACTTTTTGCCCTAGTTCACGCGCTGCCATCTCGCCGCTGACCACTGTGGGGTTCCCCATGGAATCTACCCATTGAATTGCATTCACTCCAGATAGTCCATGAGTGATATTGTTATCGAAGTTTTCGTCATACTCCCAAACCCACGAAATGATTTCCTAGGGAAAACATCAAGAACAGAAGGCATTATTCCCACGGGTGAAACCCCAAAGTAGTCAGCAGAGAGATGACAGCTCCGACCCAGTAATCCTGGGAGGGTAACTAGAGACCCTGTTTTCAAAGCTATCAGAACTCTGAGACTATCGAATTTCTTACTAAGTAGGAGAAAAAATCACTGAAATAAGACACAACTGAATTGAAGGTACGTTTATTACCCAAACAGAAATCTAAATCAGGTTAACATATCTTGTCTAGGAAAGTTCACAGGTTATTTTGTGGCAGACTCCGAAAACGTGCCATTCTTCTGCAGCCCCATGCTCCCAGAAGCATCTCTTTTTCTTGCCTCACAAAATTGCTTAATGTGGCCAACTTTGCCACAATAAAAACACGTGATAGACTTTCCCGGATTCCTCAGGAAATTCCTAGCGTTCCTTTCCCGGCCCTCTCTGAAATAAGGGGACATAGCTGCGGTTCCGGCCCGGTTTCTCGACTGATAGTGCTTCTCTACCTTCGCCACACAATCAAACACTTTCTCGTGATCCTTATCTCCCAGAAGGCGCAAGACGAGACTTCTAAACTGGTCTCGAGGAACATCAAGCTTCCCTCGGACTGTTTGATAAACCAAACGATAAAAATTCTGACGATCATGCTTAGTATCTTGGGCAGTAAGCTGAAGCGATTCCAACATTTCCAGGGCCTCATATTTATTGAAATCTGATAAGGGACGAGATGCATAGGCCATAATCTTCATTAAGGAGTTCTCTACCGATGATTTAGTCATTGTCTCAACCGTCTGGTTCAACCTCAGGACTTCAGCTTTTAACCTCTAAAAGGAGAAAAAAAAAAAAATTCCGAATCAACAACACGCCATGACAAGTAGAACTAATAACTATCACAAATTCACCTCATCTGTCGACCATAAAGAAACACCCAGCGAATTAAGATATGCTCCCTAACGGGACATACCTAGTGAATCTTTGCCCTTGTAACAATACATGACTTATCCATATCCTTCAATAAACATACCCAGCGTATTCTCGTTTCATGTCTAAGCACGGCGTATAAATGAAAACTCACCCCAGGACTACACCCGGCGTATGAAAACCTGGTGAGAAAACTCACCCCCAGGACTACACCCGGCGTCTAAATCCTGATGAGACCGAAACTCACCCCCGGGACTACACCCGGCGTATAAGACCTGGTGAAACAACTCCCCCCCGGGACTACACCCGGCGTATAAAACCTGGTGAAACAACTCACCCCCGGGACTACACCCGGCGTCTAAATTCTGGTGACAAAACTCACCCCCGGGACTACACCCAGCGTATAAAATCAGGACGAGACCGAAACTCGCCCCCGAGACTACATCCGGCGTATAAATCAGGATGTAACCGAAACTCACCCCCGGGACTACACCCGGCGTATAAATCAGGATGAGACCGAGGCTCACCCCCGGGACTACACCCGGTGTATAAATCAGGATGAGACCGAAATCTCACCCCCGGGACTACACCCGGCGTATAAATCAGGATGAGACCGAAATCTCACCCCCGGGACTACACCCGGCGTATAAATCAGGATGAGACCGAAATCTCACCCCCGGGACTACACCCGGCGTATAAATCAGGATGAGACCGAAATCTCACCCCTGGGACTACACCCGGCGTATAAATCAGGATGAGACCGAAATCTCACCCCCGGGACTACACCCGGCGTCTAAATCCTGATGAGACCGAAACTCACCCCCGGGACTACACCCGGCGTATAAATCAGGATGAGACCGAAATCTCACCCCCGGGACTACACCCGGCGTATAAATCAGGATGAGACCGAAATCTCACCCCCGGGACTACACCCGGCGTATAAATCAGGATGAGACCGAGACTCACCCCCGGGACTACACCCTGCGTATAAATCAAGATGAAACCGAAATCTCACCCCCGAGACTACACATGGCGTAATTAAAACGTTATACTAAGAATAACTTGGCAAAAGGACGTACCCATACAAACCAACACTATCCCACCCCCGCGACGACACGCGATTAAAAAAAAAATACGAAATTTGAATAACAAAAACCCATAACTATAAAGGATAGCCGACACAATAGGAAGGAAAGCGGACCACACCCAAACGAACCTAAAGAACAAAATTCCCACCCACAATAACAAGAAAGGGTTCTAAAACAAGAAACTAACCTTTGGGGAACACAAATAGATGCCTGACATGCAAACATGCCGTTGATACAAAGAAAACAAAACTTATGCAAAGACAAATGCAACACGCCCACGATAAAGAATAAACCTCGGCTTACGTAAGATAAATAAACCAAGCCTATAATATGTTCCCAAACGGTGAAAACGCGAAATGTAACAAGACAAAAACAGGGACATAAAAATTTACCTCAAGTTCGGTTTGTCCGCCGGCAACATCATTTTGAGCAGCATTTTGACCCACTGCCTGTGCAGCCTGTAGCACTGGTGCGGCTTGTGCGGCTGGTAGAACCTGAGCAGCTTGTGGAACTTGCACAGCTTGTGGAACTTGAGCAGCTTGTGCGACTTGCGCGGGTTGTGGAACTTGAGCAGCCTGTGCAACTTGTGGGCCTTGTGCTGGAGGGTTAACTGGTGGTCGAGGAAATTGTACTCCCGGCGCTGGAACTTCAGCCATTATTCCAGAAAAAATTCGCGTGGGTCGAAAAAACCAGAGAGATCTCGTTCGCTGCTCCGCTGGCTGAGACTAAGCACGAAAGGAGTGCTATTCTGCTTTGACTCAGTATTTATACCCTTAGGACACCCTTCTGCACATGCCTGCGTGCATTGAATCGCAAAGGATGTGTTAATTTAATGTATTTCAGTTTCGCATATCATTAGGAGTGTTATGAATAGCTTAAAACTAACTAACAAAAGGAAAGAAAACAAAAATGAATAATTAAATTACATTGGTGACAATTTTATCTCGAGAATCAAAACAAGATGAAATAAATTTAATTAATTACATGTTTAGAAAGTAAATGGAAGAATTCATTAATTCTATGATCAATTCAGTTACAGGTAAATGGCTAATATTTGGTATAAAAGTCTGATTTTATTGTAAAAATTATCTCTTATTGTTGCGTATTTTGAGAATTGAAAAGAAAATGGATTTCGATCGTCTTCGATTTCATTTGAACCACAAACTGGGCAAAGCCTTTTGTCTCTTGGAATTTTGTTGGAATTTTGTTTTTTGGAATTTTGTTGTTGTATCTGCCCAGTTCGATCATAAGTTTATGATTTCTTATACGTAATTTAGTTAATATCCTCCTATCAGATGCTCGTCTAGTCAGGCCTAGATAATTTGAGGGGGTGTATTCGTTCTTGAAAGTCTTATAAAATTCTAGTTTTTAAGAATGCTGAAGTATATGTTGCCAATAAGAAATATATTTCTGTTTCATTAAATTTGTACAGTGTTTGACTTCAGCGGTGTTTAATAAATCGAGGTTAAAATTTCTGAAATTAAAGTATTCGGATATCTTCTTAAGATTAGAGTGAAAGCTAATTTTACCATTCGAGTGAAGATCTAATGATATTAAGAAAGACTGTTTAACAAAAGAGTCTTGGGGTTTATTTTGAAGGTATAACAAGTAGTTGAGGATTCTTAGATTAATGGAAATATTTAGAGGAAATCGACCAAGTTCAGCTCTGCACGCAATATTAGAAGCCTTATTACTCACTTGAAGGTAGCGTTTACAAAACTGAAGATGCGTTCTTTCAATTTGTGAGCTATCCCAAGCCTTAAAATCAGATTTGGGTATATCATTGTATCAAAAATTTTACAGGCAAGGGACGGATTTAGCTTACTAAAATCAGTGTGTCGCCTCAGACTGAAAAGAGCGTGATGCGCTTTCTCTTTTAGATGATCAAGTGAGACTTTAACATTTCCTGAAGAGGAAATTTTAGTTCCTAAATAAGTATAATCTTCTACAACATCAATAATTTGATTATTCATATAAAATCTATATTCAGAGCATTTTCTTGGGCGTTTTTGGAAAACCATAATCTTGGTTTTTTGGGATTTATGCTTAACATCCGCGTGTTGCAGTATGATGATAATGCATTAAGACAATTTTGTAGACTGTTTTAGAACGTGATAAAATAAAATCGTCCGCATATAAAAGAGAGTTTAATTTTGTGCCGTTTGGTAGAACAAAAGGATCAGACAGGATATTTTCAATGAAAAAGATAAATCGTTTATGTGAAGGTTGAAAAGTAGTGGACTTAAAATACAACCTTGTCGTACACCTCTCGCGTATTGAAAGGGTCGTGTTTGGCTTTGGCCAATTTTTATTGAACAAGAAGACTTGGAATAAAGGCCTTTAATTAAATTGTAAAAGCAGCCTCCTACATTAATTTGCAATAACTTATTCAAAAGCCCATTGTACCAAACTGAGTCAAAAGCTTTTCTAAAATCTACAAAACAAGCATTAATTTTTTTCATTGTGATTATGAACGTATTTGTCTATCAAGGTTCGAAGTGTAAAGACATGGTCTGCTGTACGATTATTTGGCAAGAAGCCAATCTGTGATTTGTGAAGTATATTATTTGAGGCAACATATTCGAGAAGCCTTTGGTTTAAAATGGAACAAAATAGTTTTCCCAGACAGCTTGAAACACAGATACCACGGTAGTTTGACGGATCGCTTCTTCCGCCTGATTTATAAATTGGTGTAATGAGACCACCGCACCATGTCTGGGGCATGGTACCTGAACTTAGAACTGAATTAAACAGTTTGTAGTAAACAGGCATTAGGTCATTAAGACTAGCTTTGATCATTTCATTTCTAATTTTATCTGAATAAGAAGATTTGTTGTTCTTTAACGTTTTGGCAGCTTTTCGTATTTCATTTTCGGTAATCAAGTAATCTAACGGACGAAATTGTTGTTTACGATCTTCTTCTACTTTTAGTTCATCATGGATTATCTGCTGGGTGGGATTAAGGTTGCGGGGGACAGGTTGCGCTCATCAGTATCCATTTATGAAAAGAGTATGCACGAAGTGCGACGACTGATACCGAAAATGCGCGAAATATTCACGAACAGGCTCTGTGAAGTATCTGCATCAATAATTATACGTGCAAAGTGCTGTTTGGTAAAATAGACTATTTTTTAACGCATTGTTCTTTCCGCATGAAGTGTTGACAATAGCCCGTGGATTAAAATTAGCAAAATCACCATAAATTATATATTTTTGAATTCGTGTTTGCTCGGGAAGCCTTCGGAAGCGTAAAAACAAGGAATTTTGTGTCCAAGAATTCAGTGCGGATAGAGAATTTTATGAGTTGACACTGCAAGGAGGTAAACAAGGTGTATTGTAGATTGTCATATCTGACTCAAAATTTTTAATTAGGCTTTCAAAGGGAAGATATGAGGCTTCATATTCTAACATGGACAATTTTACTCCTTTAAAAACTAATAACTTTTAATTAAAGTTGAAATCAAAAAATCGGAGTCAGATATGACACAATAGACGTTTTGAGGGATCAGTGAGTGGGGAGTTCAACTTGCTTTGTGTTCTTCTCGAGGAGCAAACTTGGACACAAAACCACGTTTTAAGAAAAGATAACTTTAGTGGTTTACAGCATTTGCGCAAAGCGCGATCCCTTCAATAAAAAACAATCCTTACGCACTTCCATTATTCGCCAATATCTCTGTTAAATTTTAGCGAAATCGGCTTTCAAATGTTCACGATATAACGTTTTTCAAAGTGACACCCCTGCTAAAATTTTGCCTTATGAATTTATTCATGACCAGGTATCCCCCGCGACCTTAAGCGGTTCATTAGAGTGAAGAGATTGAAAGTGTAGCAGCCAATTTTCTTCCGACACTAAAGGAATATCTTCCGCTTTAATGGTGTCATCGATTGATTTTAGACATTTCCAAAAATTTGTCGCATCTGAGTTTTCAATAGTTTCCTCCAATCTATGAAGCTTGCTATTGTAGTATTCGTTCTTTTTAGAGTTCAATAATCTTTTGTATTGCATTAAAATGACATGGTATTTCTCACGCAAAACGGGGTTCAACGGATCTCTATGTTTTTGGTTCGCCATTTTCCTCAATTCATTTCTTTTTAATCGACATTCCCGGTCAAACCATACTTTGTTTGATGATGACTTGATACGCTTATGCTTTTTTGTGGTTTTAATCTTTAAACATTGTCTAGCAGTTGTAGTAAGAACATTTTCTACTTTTTCAAGAGAAGTGTTAACATCGTGAATTTGTGTTCCCTCGTCTATATACTCTTGTATTAGTGTTTGGAGAACTGGAGAACGCAAAACATCTTTGAATTTCTGTGTAGAATCATTTTCCCAAACAAACTGTTTTGGTACACGCCTTGAACAATTATTTTGTGATCCTTTGAGAATACCAGAATTGTCTGTATTAATATTTAGCCAAGTTGTGATAGGACTATGATCTGATAAAGGAGTGGGCTGTTTTACTATGAAATTTGAAACATTAAAAAATAGATCTTGATCACAAATTGCGTAATCAATAACACTTATACCATTTCTCCCATGAAAGGTAGCTCTCCCTAGAGAATCGCCGCTAACTCTGCCATTTAAGATTCTGAGATCGGCACTTTTACAAATATCAAGGAGCCTTTTACCATGATTGTTAACTTCGTTGTCAAAACTATTTCGCTGAGTAGGGAGTAACGACAATTCAGATCGATCATTTGGAATAACGTTCAGCCCTTCTTGACAAATATTATCCGCATATTTCCCCGTTCTAGAATTGAAGTCACCCATGAGGAGTATTGATCCATGAGTGGAATAAAGTTCAATGTCCTTTTCAAGTTCAACGGAAGGCTCCGATTATGCTTGGGGTCCCGCTGGGGCGAAAAGCAGATCGAAGATCGAACGCGTAAAGGTCAAATTTGGCTTCTCTGCTCCCTGTGGCGAAGCTCGGCGTAGGAGAATCCATTGCTCGCAGGGTATAAAAATCGTTGTTGCGAAAAAATAAAATAAAATTGGTATAAATATATCGCGCTCATCATCATCGGTTCTTATCAGCGCCACGCGATCGCATGTATAAGGCCTCAGAAATAAATCGCACTAGTATAGGATGGCTTTATTGACGACTCATAATGGCGACAACCACTTGTAAAATAGCTAGTCATTGTATGCACTCTTAAAGACAACATTACACCCTTCATTATGGCATGGTCAAAATAATTCAGAATCACAATCACTCTGAACTACTGTCACTGTATTCGCTGATGATAGGAATACTAAAGTGGTTAGCTTTTAGCTGTTATGACTACCTTTACCTATTGACATATCAGTTCGATAATCTCATTAAAAAGTTAACGATCCCGTACCTCAGTTGGAAGAAACGGGGCTAGAAGCGAAGCTGTTCCACACTCAAGCATGACAGCAACACACAGAGAAACCAGAATTACTATTCGACGAAAACTCCATGGAGGTTCCTTTGGTGCGTCTTTCATTAATGGTGCGTTTTCGCTCTTGATACGACCATCATTTCTCATCATCGAAAAACGTTGTCCTGTGAAGGAAAGGAAATGCTAAACTTTATCTGACTGGATACGTCAATAAGGACAATACAGTATAACGTTTGCTTACATTTGTCGCTTGAAACTTGATTGAGAACGAATTGCTTTACGAAATCAAACTTACGACTTGCTTACAAGCGATTAATGGTTTTGATCGGTTTGAAATCGTGTCTGACCAAACCTGAAACAATTCAAAGACATTAAATAAAGTCAAATCAGCTGATGAAACTTACCAGTTTACTGAGGAAGTGTTCTGAAAGTCGGATCCCGGTTACGTTTACTCAACACGCACAAGGCGTTATTAAATTTCCCTTCTTTAATTTATTTGAAACACAAAGGCCGCCTTTAGATTTTTTTCCTTGGATAGGAAGACACCATGACAACATATCCTCCAAATCTGTTGTACATCCAAGATTTCAATATTTGGGGTTGTGTGTGCGGTTAGGGGGAGATCAAAAAATAAAAATTATACAATATGTGGATGAACACAATTTGCTTTGTCCGTGATTGAGAATCCGTCCCCTACCTCTATAACTGCCGGCAATGTTTGTTAGGTTTATGGGAAAACAACCAAGACACCCGGCATTTTGGTTTGAAATGGCCAAAAGAGACAATTCTTTCTCTCGAAGTATTTTTCTCGCATAGTAACAGATGCGGAAGAATTCAATTCTGGAAGCAAAACTCGCGGTTTAGATAAAACACTAAATACCTACATGGCAAAGAAGACTTCAACTCATGCTGTACGGGGAAAATCATACATGAACCCAGTATGTGGCCTGGCTCGCCACGTGTCTCTCGTATCTCAGTGGTCAGAGCATCCGACCGGTGTGCGGAAGGTCATATACAGCTATTTCAATAAACGTTATCGGATGAAAGCTTAAAGCCATTCACGGCCAATTTCCAATGACAAAATTCTCAGCCATGATCAACCATTATCATTACTCAAAACTGAAACTAATAATCCTCAAATAACACAATCTAGCGAACCTCTTAATCAATGCCCATTTCAGGAGATTCAAAATACTAGGGGTTTCAAAATAGCAGCTTTGAATATCACTAGTCTCCCTGCACACATTGATGAGTTACGTTGTTATATGAATTCACAATTGATTGATATTCTTGCAATTAATGAAACACGTTTAGATGAGTCTATTATAGATAGAGAAATTGGCATACCGGGTTACACCTTGGAAAGGAAAGATCGTAACCGAAATGGTGGGAGAGTGGCACTTTACATTAGAAATTCTCTAAACTATGAACGTATGTATGAATACAATGAAGACCAACTTGAATGGCTTTGTATTAAAATTACAAAGCCTAAAAGCAAACCTTTCATTGTTGGTACTTGGTATAGACCTCCTGCCGCTACCTCTGATATTATGAGGATCTTCGAATCCCTTATTGATAGACTTGAATCTCTAGACCTCGAAACGAATATCATCGGGGATTTAAATTGTGATGTAGGTGCCTCCCCTCACGATTCCCAAACCAAACAACTGTTAGATATATGCAATCTCTATCAATATCACCAGTTTATTGAAGAACCCACTCGTATAACTAGACATACGGCTACCACTATTGACCTATCCTTAACAAATAATCGTAGTCAATACTCTCATTCTAGAGTCTGTCACATAGGCATAAGCGACCACTCTCTCATCTATGCTGTTAGAAAACTATGCGTTCCTAAAAGAAATTCTAATATTATTACTAGTAGACAATTTAGACATTTTGATGCCAATGCTTTTAAATATGATCTTAATCTGGCTCCGTGGCATATTATCCAAAATGACGAAAATCCAAATCATGCATGGGAAATCTGGAAAGAGATTTTCCTGAAGATCTCTAACGTACATGCACCACTTCGCAAGAGAATGATTAGAAATACTTTTGCACCCTGGTTGACCCCCGAACTAAAGAGACAAATGTTCGAAAGGGATAAACTTAAGAAAATAGCAACTAAATTTAAATCAGACGAACTACAAACATGTACGGAATAGAGTGAATGCCAACATCAAATTAGCTAAGGTGGCGTATTATAATAATTATTTTAACGAAAACCTGGGCAATATCAAAAATGCATGGAAGGGGGTGAATTTGATCATGGGGATCATATGATGGCATGTCGTATACCTCTCCCAGTGAGATATGCAATGTATTAAATGCTCATTTCGTACAAGTGGGACCAAATCTAGCAAACAGCATCCCTGAGGCAAATATAAATTTTGATAAGTACATAACGCCATCTCAACACAGTTTCTCACTTATGGAAACTACTAGTGATATAGTATACAGGTTAATTCAGTCAATGCCATTGAACAAAGCGAGTGGTCTTGATCGAATATCATGTAGACTACTAAAAGAAGCAGCTCCAGTTATAACAACTTCTCTAACGTATATAATAAATTTGTCTATTAGGAGTGGAATATTTCCTGATGATCGGAAAATCGCTAGGGTATCGCCAGTGTTTAAGGAAGATATTAAGTCCGATCCAAATAATTACAGACCCGAATATCTGTGTAACCGATTGTAAGTAAACTAATAGAAAGGATCGTTTTTAACCAACTTTACTCCTTTCTACGTCCTTTCTGGTTGAAAATGATTTACTTGCAGACTCCCAACATGGATTTAGGCCAAAACATTCAACCTTAACAGCTCTTCTTGAAGCCACAAATGAATGGTATCTAAATATTGATAATGACCTGTTAAATGGAGTCCTCTTTTTGAACTTAAAAAAAGCTTTCGATACAGTGGACCATAACATTTTACTAAAAAAGCTCGAAATCTATGGAGTAGACCCTCTTGCTCTCCAATGGTTCACTTCGTATCTTTCGGGACGCCAACAAAAGACATGTAAATAGCAATCTCTCAAATTCTCTACCTATCGCTTGTGGTGTTCCTCAAGGATCCATTCTTGGACCCTTATTATTCTTAATTTATATAAATGATCTTCAAATGTGTACATCTTCTTCTGCTACCAAAATGTACGCAGATGATACATGTCTTTTCGCCAGTGCACAAGATCCTTCTATATTACAGAGTAACCTAAATGAAGGTTTAAAGAAAGTTCTATCATGGCTACATGCTAACAAACTTACATTAAATATTAAAAAACCAAGTATCTCATTATAGCTAGTCACTATAACTTAAATCACATGGAACATGATTTTGAGATCAACATTAATGAAATACCACTAAAAAGAGTGAAGTCTCATAGATATCTTGGGGTTGAAATTGACGAGACTTTAAGTTGGCATGTACAAGTTGATGCCATTACCAAGAAAGTTTCCGCTGGTCTTGGAGCACTTAAACGAATTCGTGATCTCGTACCGACATCAACACTACAAATGATGTATGAAGCACTTATACTGCCTTATCTAGATTATTGCAGCGAGGTGTGGGGCTGTATGGGTAAAGGCCTGGCTGACAAACTCCAGAAATTGCAAAATAGGGCAGCAAGAATAATTACCTACTCTAATTATGACATTCGGTCTGCTGATATTTTGGAAGACCTTGGCTGGGACACTCTTGAACGTAGGCGCTCAAAGCAATTAGCGGTTAGTGTCTATAAAGCTAAAAATAATCTTTCTTCTAAGGGTCTAAAAAATCTTTTTCGACCAATAACGAATGTTCATTCTTATAAATTGAGAAACAACTTGAACAATTTGTTTGTTCATAGACCCCGAAAGGAGGCGGGAAAGTGTAGCTTCAACTATCGGGGCACTGTTCTTTGGAATGGCCTATCAAATGAAATCAAAACTGAGCCATCTATCGCATCCTTTAAAGCCGCCTTATAGTAATTTTAATCTTATAGGTAAACATAGAAAAATACATTAGTATTGTAATTTTAATTAGAAATTTTTAACATGTTTAGGTATTTATAGAGAATATTTAGTATACACGGCTCTCTGGAAGAGCATTTTGTGCGTGTTTTTAAATAAAGCTATGATGATGATGATGATGATGAGCCAAGACCGCAAGGTAGTATGGGTTAGGGTTAAAATCCATTGACTAAAAATCCCATACTACCTTGCGGTCTTGGCTTTTCGCCTTTTTCATCCGACAACGTTATTAATTGAAATAGCTGTATGTAGTATATGGCCTTGCTCGCCAAGAGTCTCTCGTAGCTCAGTGGTAAGAGCATCTGACCGGTGTGCGGAAGGTTATAGGTTCGAATCCTGTCGGGGACTCAGATTTCTTCTTTTTCCCACGCTCGTGACATGATGAACATTACATCCGACCGGTGTACGGAATCATCCGACCGGTGTACGGAATAATCCGACCGGTGTTCGGAATCATCCGACCGGTGTACGGAATCATCATGACCGGTGTACGGAATCATCCGACCGGTGTTCGGAATCATCCGACCGGTGTACGGAATCATCCGACCGGTGTACGGAATCATCCGACTGGTGTACGGAATAATCCGACCGGTGTTCGGAATCATCCGACCGGTGTACGGAATCATCCGACCGGTGTACGGAATCATCCGACCGGTGTCGGAATCATTCGACTGGTGTACGGAATCATCCGACCGGTGTGCGTAAGGTCATAGGTTCGAATCCTAGCTGTCAGGGACTCAGATTTCTTCTTTTTCCCACGCTCGTGATATGATGAACATTACATCCGACCGGTGTACGGAATCATCCGACCGGTGTAAGGAATCATCCCACCGTTGCACGGAATCATCCGACCGGTGACCGGAATCATCCGACCGGTGTACGGAATCATCCGACCGGTGTACGGAATCATCCGACCGGTGCACGGAATCATCCGACCGGTGTACGGAATCATCCGACCGGTGTTCGGAATCATCCGACCGGTGTACGGAATCATCCGACCAGTGTACGGAATCATCCGACCGGTGTACGGAATCATCCGACTGGTGTACGGAATCATCTGACCGGTGTACGGAATCATCCGACCGGTGTTCGGAATCATCCGACCGGTGTACGGAATCCTCCGACCAGTGTACGGAATCATCCGACCGGTGTTCGGAATCATCCGACTGGTGTACGGAATCATCCTCTGCTTCGTTTGCCTTCAGGTGTCCAGCGCATTGCGATTCTGGCTATGTTGTTACTCGCCTTCCGCATCACATGTCCGATCCACTTCCATCTTCTCCTGGTGACATGGGTACGAATATCCTCCTGATTGGTTTGCCTTAGTAACTGGTCGTTTGATATTTTCTGGGGCCAGAAGATTCTCAGAATCTTCCTGAGGCTAGTTGTGTGGAATGATGCTAGTCTTGAGAGGTCCTGTTCTGTCATTCGCCAGCATTCCGAGCCGTAAAGGAGAGTTGACAACACCCAGCTCTGATAGATTCTTAGCTTTGTCTTTGTGCCATAGCTTGCTGACCTCCACACTGATCTTAAACTCATAAAGGCATTTCTTGCTTTGTTCAATCTGCTTTGTATATCCATACCAGTACCTCCATCTTGGCAAAGCACACTTCCGAGGTATGTGAACTTGTTGGTGTATGGAATATCCTGCCCTCTTACCCTGATCTTTGTTGGGGAAGGGACAGTAACACGGCCTCCGTCTTCTTTAAGCTAATTCTCAAGCCAACCTGGTTGCTAAACATGCTGAGCCGGTCCTTCTTCTCCTGAATGTGCTGTCGAGTGTGGGACAATAGGGCTAAATCATCTGCGAAGTCAAGGTCTTCTAGTGTAGTAAAGGGGGTCCATCTTATGCCTCTTCGCTGATCTTCCATTGTTCGACAAAGGACCCAGTCAATAGCAATATTGAATAGCATGGACGACATGACACATCCCTGCCGTACACCAGTTTTAACTTCAAAACTTAGATCCCCCTGGCCGACGCAACATGTGAAATTTGAGTAATTGCATTTGATGATATTGACAATGCGTTGTGGAATGCCATACACCTTATTCCAAAATGGCAGCCATTTTATTATTCTTTTATATTCATGTAAATTAGCCCTCTTGGCCTCGTCAGCATGTGGAAAATACAAAGTAATTTTCAAGCGAAAATGAGGCCAAGAGGGCTAATTAACATGTATATAAAAGAATAATAAATTGGCCGCCATTTTGGAATAAGGTGTATATGCTCTCAGAATTTGCCAAAGACTGTCCCTGTGAATGCTGTCAAACGCTTTCTCATAGTCGATGAAATTTACATACAACTCTCTGTTCCACTCAGTACAATGCTCAAGTATGTTCCGCAATGTGAAAATATGATCCGTACCACCACGTCCCTTACGAAATCCAGATTGCTCGTTCCGCAGAATGTCATCAACAGCTTGGGTGATACCCTGTATAATGACCTTGCAAAAGATTTTACTCGGCACAGACAGTAGGGTAATTCCTCGCCAGTTGTTACAATGACTTAAAGACCCTTTCTTTGGTATCTTGATTATCACTCCTCTGCTCCAATCCGATGGAATCTCTTCCAGCTCCCAGATCTTTGTAAATAAAGGGGTTAGAATGGATGCAGCAAGCTCAGGGTTTGCTTTAAACAGCTCGGGATTAAAATTATCATGGCCAGGAGCTTTTCCATTCTTCAGGAAATTAATGGCTTGGATGATTTCCCTCCTAGTTGGAACATCTGTGCTGATGTCAAGGTCAGTTGCGGCTTCCTGGATGTTTGGCACTACTGTTGGTGGTGGTCTGTTTAAAAGCTCTTTAAAGTGCTCTGTCCAGCGCTGTTCCTGTTCCCCCTCTGATGTTAATAAGGTACCGTTCTTGTCCTTTACAAGCATATTGGTTGTGTGACATTTACCTGTTACAGAGGTTAGCAGCGCATTTACTTCCGTCGCTGTCACAGTGTCACAAGAAATTTAGGGGAAACTTAATTTGTTTACACATAGAACTTCCGTTGCAATTTATTTATACGTTTCATTTCGGCTGTTCCGATCGTTGTTGTGTCCGGCTAATACGAGTGCGTACGATAATGACCTACTTGGTTAACCGGTACACCACGATACTACCAAAATCCCACACTTTCCAAGCGGTCGATATTCGTATCAACATTTTGATGTGCCAGCCAGAAACTGTCCTGCTGATTGCCTCTTTCTGATTGGTCGCCGTTAAACAATAACCGATTCAAAATACGTACCGAGGGTGGGGAGCCATAGGCATTTTCGCAAGGTCGAACCGTTTACTCACCAGACTTGGGTCGTGTGAGCGGCGACTACCGGAAGCCCAGGAAGACTTCCGCTCATTGTTCGCGTAGACCAAGGAGGTTGCAAGGTTACAGATGATTTCACATTTGAATATTTACAATTTTATAAATACAGAACAGTTAAATGTGGATCAGGGAAAGAAAATGTTGTCCACGCTGAAATCAAATGACGAAGGTGTTAAGAAGAGGAAACTTGGAACGAGTGACGAGTCTGGTGAGAAAACGGTTCGACCTTACGAAAATCATGATGCCTATGGCTCCCCACCCTCGGTACGTATTTTGAATCGGTTATTGTTTAACGGCGACCAATCAGAAAGAGGCAATCAGCAGGACGGTTTCTGGCTGGCACATCAAAATGTTGATACGAATATCGACAGCTTGGAAAGTGCGGGATTTTGATTTTCTTCGACGGCTACTCCGGACCGTTTGGACGGATTTTCGATCGAGAGGTACGAGAAGAAGCGTGAATCTTTGGGCCTTTCTGTTGCGTGGTTTGAAAGCCGAGCGATGCGATTTTATGTGAAAAAATCGCCTTGGCGATGGAGCCGTTCAAAAATCTCTTTCCACCCTTGTCCTTCTCTTAGACGTACAGTCAACGGCGAACTTAGAATCCTTCAAAATCGCTCGAAATATCACTTTTACGATAAAATGACGACAACACACAACAAATAAGGTAATTTAACATTTATTTAGCGTTGATCAGTACATACATTTGGCGATATGTCTCCATAATATGAAATTAAGGTAAATCCCATACATTTCCTATAAAATTACAAACGGTCATTATGTTACGCTAACAGATTGTATGGGCTCCATGTGGGATATCAACAATGAGATCCGCCATCTTGAATTCATAAAGGCGGCACGACCGCTGGTATGATATGTTGCGGGCCCGGCGTTTCCGAAATGATCGAAATTGACAACACGCCAGTTCGGCGTGCTGGTATTCCGTGTGGCGAATGGAACAGTATTTTCCGGTTGGTTGCACCGTTGCACAGGAACGTTAGGACAACCTCGCGAGGTTGTCCTAAAATTCCGGAATTTTATTCCGGAAAATGTCCGTTCCATTCGCTTCCCAACCCGGAATGTCCGGAATGTTTGGAAAGCGCCCCTGGTCTGCTATACGCCAAGGTTTTAAGTTAAGGTGATGGTCATGGTCACGGTCATGCGCGTATGAAGTCTTGCTTCAAAACCGTAGTTTTGCTGTCTGTCTGTCATTGGATGTCATCAGTTATTTCACGCGTTTTGTTGCTGATAACGTACACAACAGACAAGTTACCAGCAAAACTTTATCACCAAACATCGCTCGTGCCTCAACTGATAATCGTAGTAGGTTAAAAATCACATTAGAGTAAACATCATTTTCCTGGCAAATAGGACACTAAACTCGTATCAATCAGTCACAGTGATGGACAAGAACAACTTTTTTGTTCAAAAGAATTAATTAACAATAGCTCCAGAATGAAAAATTCATTACCAGCTGTGTTGTTTCACCTGTTAAAACTCTCCACTGATGAAATCGATACATTTTATCAGGTTTTTAGGTTCATTTCGCTCGCAAAAAACAACAACAGGCGTTTATTAACATCGAAACTGATCCCTTCCGAGCATCTTTCCCGTCACCCGATGGCCAGACTTCAACTGCCAACAAATTCGTCTTGTGTTCGCAATGTTTGTTATCATTATCATGCCAATTACATAGCGTGGAGAATTCGCGGGTTACTTTCCTTAACTATCTTAGCTTTAGTTGGGATTTGGATTGTGTTATCTTCAAAGGAAATGAAGAAAGGTAAGCAGCTGGACTGTCTCAGTTATTAACTAAGGTAGTTTATTGATTACAACGAGACTTTTATTATTTCAATTTATTAGACTTTGACCGTGGAAACGAAAAAATGGATTTCATAAACCCTGTCAAATAGAATTAAACAGTTATCGATAAACTGTCAAAAGAAGAAAGGAAACGGTGCAATTATTCTGTGTCTTATCAGTGTATGTTTTTATTTATGTCTATTTCATGGGTTATGTGAAATTAACTTCTCTTACGGTTCTAAATGGAAAACGAATAAGTAATATTTAGGCTTAAATCATGAATAATAAATAGTAACAGACGTGTCCGTCTCCATAACGGCCGATAACGAATATCGCGCAGCCTTTTTTTGTAAAAAATGATAATTTCCTTATCCACTGAATTGTGAAATAGACACTTTGATGAACGCGCTGGGTGTTTTTTGACAAGGTTTAAAGAGATTATATTTATCAGTTATTCCTTTTTCAAGTTTTGATACACAAACAAATTGCAATTGGTTCTTTCTTAAGTCATTAGCTTATTCAAGTCATATTGAATCAATGACGACCTATCAATTCAACGACATTGGACTTCGCATTAATCACATTAATTATTGCCTCTTATGCACTTGTCATCGGCCATCCCCTGGGGGGACCCCGGGTAGGGTAGGAGACTTTGTAATGAACCCTGTCGAATTTGTTAAGGTCGCAGGGGACAGGTTCCGCTCATCAGTGAAAAAAGTATGCACGAAGTGCGACGGCTGATACCGAAAATGCGCGAAATATACACAAACAGGCTCTGTAATGTTTCTGCATCAATAATTGAACGTGCAAAACGTGTCAACGCGTTGTTCTTTCTGCATGAAGTGTTGACAATAGCCCGTGGATTAAAATTAGCAAAATTACCATATATATTTTTTGCATTCGTGTTTGCTCGGGAAGCCTTCGGAAGCGTAAAAACAAGCAATTTTGTGTCCAAGAATTCAGCGCGGATAGAGAATTTCATGAGTTGACACTGCAGGGAGGTAAACCAGGTGTATTGTAGATTGTCATATCTGATTCAAAATTTTTAAATAGGCTTTCAAAGGGAAGATATGAGGCTTCATATTCTAACATGGATAATTTTACTCCTTTAAAAGCTAATAACTTTTAATTAAAGTTGAAATCAAAAAATCGGAGTCAAATATGACACAAAAGAGGTTTTGACGGATCAGTGAGTGGCGAAATCAACTTGCTTTGTGTTCTTCTCGAGGAGCAAACTTGGACACAAAACCACGTTTTAAAACAAACTAACTTTAGTGGCTTACAGCACTGACGCAAAGCGCGATTCCTTCAATAAAAAACAATCCTTATACACTTCCGTTATTCGCCAATATCTCTGTTAAATGTTAGCGAAATCGGCTTTCAAACGTTCACGATATAACGTTTTTTAAAGTGACACCCCTGCTAAAATTTTTCCTTGTGAATTTATTAATGGCAGATATCCCCTGCGACCTTAATTTCTCCCTCTTTTGGGGGCCACACAAGACACAAAGTTAACTTGCTCCCTCCCAATGGGGTATGACAGTGGACAATTTGAAAGTTAAGTAAACTTGACTGCAAAAGTCTGAGTGTCTCACACAAACCTATGCTAAGATGACCAGGAAATAATTCTTTGCCCTTTAAGAAAAAATCAACTACTCTGATCAGTTTTAAGTCTTTTACTTTAACTTAACTAAAGTCGACTGCGAAGCTCCTGAGAGCGCGAGGAAGTCGCGAAAAGCGAGCGACGAAGTCGCGAGAAGCGAGCAAAACAAATAAACGAAAAACGGACTTTGAGAAAGTCTACTACTTATCTTGCAACAAAAGTTAGGCAAAAAAGCCCTAACATATGCCAAGAGAGCTAGCATAACGAAGGCATAGAGAAACAATAATTCTATAAATGGCTACACAGCATGAAAACCTCCTGTCATTTTAAAGAGATTTATATCCCAAAGATCATCAAAGAGTCATACAATACATATCAAGCATGCAAAACTGAGACAACGAGATAATAGTGACTAGTTACAATTCTATTTTGGTGATCTAAAGGGAACAAATATCTCGAAGACCTTCTTGGGAAAGCAGTTCTAAAGGCTTCGTTATACATTTTGCGACTAGCAGGAGTCGTGTTTGGCCTGTCACCTTTATAATACAATTTACGATGATTATTTTTTTACAAACTTCCCTGTTTTCCTCGTGGTGTAAAGCATTACTAAACAAAATCTCCCTGATTTTCCCCTCCTCGTAGGTAAAATGATTGTGCAAATCCCCATGTACATGTAAGTCCCCAAACAAAATTGTATTTTCCCGGAGGTTCCCCCCCCCCCCCCACAGGGGATGGCCGATGATATGTGCATTAGAGTTACTGTGCGGGAAAGCACTTGAAGGGATAGATGAGAGGGCCCAAGAGTCCTTATTGAGACTTATATAACGTAATGTCGACACTTAGAATTTTATCAGTTTCAAAAAATTTTTAAGTGTAAAAAAGAAAACCGAAAATCCCCACTCAGGATTGAACCTGTGGCCTCAGCTAGGCTTAGGCTTACATAGCCTACCGTACCACTGTACCACCTAGCTTCTCGGGTTGCTTAGTCCTAAATTTAACTATATAAACTGCTACCCCTAACTGTAACTGAAAGCCAACCAGTTACTCCGTTATATAAGTCTCAATAAGGTGTCCCATTTTCCTGTTGAGCCCTCTCATCGATCCCTTCAAGTGTCCTCCTACTGTGCGAAGCGACTTACCGTGAGCACCCAACAAACGCTTTTACAAGTTGGCCAATCAGAAAGCGAGAATTCAATTGACGGGCACGCCTACTCGCAAAGTTGAGTACGATGGAATGTAACCTTGGAGCTTCGTGTTTATCACAGGAGCGTAAAGTTGGTTATAAAATACCAAGATTTTACTCACTTCACACGTATCCGCAGCTACGATCAAAGGCTTCTAAGAGCCAACCCGTGAATAAGAAATGCCAACGCGTAACGCAATATTGTGGTAAGCTTATGTTTGCACACTGACACGGTTCAATATTTTTTAAAAAAAATTAAACGTAAGGATTTTTGACGAACGCAAAAAGAAAAATACGGTACATCACTTTCATAATGTTGAGTCTGAAAAAGAAAGAAAGAAAAAAGAAAAAAAAGGACGGCAGGAGCGAGACTAGAACCTGGTACCTTTTGGCTAACAGTCCGCGCCGTACACGATTCGGCCACCGTGATCACTGGCTTGGAACGGGATAAATTAAATTACTTCAAGGTAGATACGCATCAAAACGCGTGTCTCGGTTGAAAAATCCTTTTAGATCGATTTTATCGTTGCATTAAAGACTCCAAATGCGAAACATCTTTAAGCTTATTGTTATTTATATTCGTTTACAACAATTTAGTTATTGTTATCGCTGGATTAACGCGGGGATTCAAGTTGTCCCGGCGTATCCAATCGAACGTTCGGTAATCGAACCCAATCGAACATCAATCGTTCGATTGGGTTCGGTAATCGAACGAAATCGAACTCACAATAAAATTTGGTCAATCGAACAAAATCGAACGTTCGATTACCGAACAGTGAACAATCGAACCCAATCGAACGTTCGATTACCGAACAACCAACCATCTAACTCAATCGCACGTTCGATTATTATCACTTGCTATTTTTGTCATCCATGTTAATAGAAAGCACTTCCTCCAATGTAATTGTTGTCATGCTGGAAATTGCTCTTCTGTCAACGTCACTTTTAGCCGCCCTCGAGGACTTGGACAGACTGATGGCGGCAGCGTTTTGGCTACTAATAATGATTCTTCACATATTGAACACCACTGCCTGTGTTGCAGTGAATGAAATAGTGCAACTTCTGTTTGAGTGTAACGGTGACAAACAGGGCAGAAACCATATCCTTCCTTCTAATATAGAAATGTAAACGAAAGTGCATTTCATTATTTTACCGTCGTTTTGTTCTCTGCTACAAAATATATATTACTAAACATTGACATTCAGTTCGATATTTGGACGTTTTTCTATTTATTCCATTCAATAAAAGTTGATTATGATTAGTCCTGCGTGATTTACTTATCAAGACATGGATTCCGAACAAAATCGAATCCGATTGAGTTTGATTGTGTTCGATTGTGTTCGATTGGTTCGAAAATCGAACTCACAGCAAAATAGATGTTCGATTTTGTTCGATTACCGAACCCAATCGAACGATTGGTGTTCGATTGGGTTCGATTGATTTTTGGTTCGATTTTGTTCGATTGGATACGCCGGGAGTTGTTCTCAGTTGCGAAACGCATTCGTACTAAGTTCACAGCTGAGTGATGGAACGAGTGAGCAGTAACGTAATATTGCGGGGGTTTTTTGGAAATTAAATGTAACGACTTTTGTCGAACGCAAACGAACAAAAGTAATTTTCAGTTCGAAAAAAAATCCGTCTCGACGAGAATCGAACCCACGTCCTTCGAACTCACGTCCTTCGGCTCTATTGCCTGATCACTTACACACTGCGCCACCTAGGATTTGACTGATTACCGACGTCAAATTTTGTTATTTCAACGTAGATATGTGGGAAAAGTTTACATCTGAGTGATGGAACGAGTAAGCGAGCGAGTGAGCGAGAATTGGCCGCCGTTACCGATAACCCGTTCATTACGCTTGCGCGTATTCACGGTATAAAAATCATTAGTAAATTTTTACCTCTCGATAATGATTTTCTAGATTTCTGATAATCAGAAATCAGAAACTGCATACAATCAGCACCAATTATCGTGTATAAATAGTGAGATGTGTCTTATTTGCTTTACTTACAGAAACCATTGCAATCCATGCTGAGGAATCGGTATGTATATAAATGAAACAATTCAAAATGGCTTTTATGTACTGCATGGTGTTATCATGGTTAATAAAGTGCAATGGTTATGAAACCTGAGAAATGTCGAAGATTGTTCAACTTTTTCTGCAACTCGCAACACAGTTTTTCGTTGTAAGGCAAGTTGCGGAGAGAGGGTGTTACACGCGCAATATACCCCGCAATTTGTCTCGCAAAGGTTCTCGTCAGCGTTTCGTTGCAGGTTGCTAAAAAAAGTTGTCTCGTGTAACAAAACCTTAAAAATCTTTAAAAATTCTTACATCTGTATTGCATAGAAACCACGGGCGCCTTCGATTGACTGTATTCCGAAATACGAATAAACGGAATAGTCTCTGAAAATTGTATGTTCAGGCACATTTGCAGTACAAATCTGCCAAAACATGCTTATAATACGATGATAGGGAAAATTTACTTTTCCAGTGGCTCCAGTGAATTCTTATTCCGGCATACCAACGGTTAATCAAACGCACCATTAAAATTACATCTGCATATAAAACAAACGAGGAAACCACCATTTTCAACGCGATCATTACCCATGCGCAAAGTGCATTGAGTTATAAAATACCCTCCAAAGTTATAAAAACCCCCAACCCCCCCCCCTACATTAATATAAGTATTCACATTATGTATATATTAGGTTCCGACGAATCGCTGACTTCCTTGTGGTAGCCTTCTTCGTAAAAGCAATTAAAAATAGAAACGCGCTTTACACAGATAGGTATAAAGCGTAAGAGATAATTCTTGGGAACATGCCGGTGCTTACCGTCTTGTTGCTTTAGAAAATTGCTTCTTTTCTTATGGTACATTGAAATATAAGACGAATGTTTCTTAAGCATACGCATGGCAAACATTTTCCGTCACTTGGTCTTATTGGTGTATAAGTCAGTCCTGTATTTCTCCCATCGAGGTGAACGTTGCTTTTATATACAATTATAAGAAAAATGTTGTTTTCCATCGTGGTGGATCGTGACGTTTAGATCTGGGTCTTCACTAGACATGCGCAGGTAATGGGACTAACTAGATGTACCTCACTCTATCACTCGATCATTGTGGTTGTTTGTGATTGTTGGATTTGGATCCTTGTTATTTCATTTAGAAACTGTTCCCTCGGAGGTCTGCGATGGTACCAATCGGTTGTTATGTTCAGTTTCTTAATCATAGGTATCCGCGCTTCAGAAATTTCAATTTCGTTGTCCCTGTTGCTGTTAGTGATGCCAGAATGGTCCAAGCGTCGCGATCCACATTAAAGGGGCAGTATCACGAGGGCGAAACTTGAAAACTGGGCCGACGTTTTCAAGTTTGATGCGGCAAATTCAAAAATCGGTAGTCAAAGACTACATGTAGCTACTTCTGTAGGATGGAAATGAAAAAAGAGAAATAGACAGAGGAATGCATGTGGCTACTTAAATGGAAAGCAACTTGTTTTGGTCTCTCGACCAATTAAAAGTAGGCCTCTGAGAGGACATGAGGTTACCGGTGGGAAATACAGAAGTGCAAAACTAATGAAAGTAGGAAATAATCGATTGAAATGACTATCGAGCCTGTGGAACTGCTGCATATCAATTTCACCTCACTTTAAAGCGTCTACAAAGATTGACTTCTCGTCATTTTTTTTCTTTTGTTTAAATGAATCATAGAACTTATTAGTCACAAGGCAATGTTGTTGTACAATTTATGTTTTAGTGCAAATTGGTTTAACATAATACTCAGTTGTAATTAATTCCTGGTATTTTTATTGTAAAATTGTTTGCACTGTACTGTAATGCTTGTTTGTTATTTTTATTGAAGTTGTATTGAATTATAAGAAATATAATGTATGCAAGTATAATTATAAGAAACAAATTGTAAGTAATTATGTTATGCAAGTGATGTAGCTCTCTATTGTAAGTAATTTATGTGTTGTACAATGTAAGTTATATGTTACTGCGGATTCAGGTTGAGCGTTTAACGGTCTGAGTTGTCGCGTTCGTTGTCACGGTTGATTGATTGCGTTGCGAGGCAAAATGACAGCCGTTGCTAGGCGGGAATGACGACGTTCTGTCTGGGAAAAAGCATGTTGTCGCTCGTCTAGCGATTTCTTTTCTAGAAGAGATATTCGCGTCTTGGATCTTACCAGTATCATGGCGATTGAAATCAAGATAGAATACTCCTACTATTCTTTAAAAAGAATAACTCTAGTACTTTTTGTTGAGGAAGACCTCATGAGCCTAGAATACAGCGCGTTTGTAGAAAGAAAGAACGTCTTCATTCCCGCCTAGCAACGGCTGTCATTTTGCCTCGCAACGCAATCAACCAACCGTTACAACGAACGCGACAACTCAGACCGTTAAACGCTCAACCTGAATCTGCAGTAAAACTAAATAAGTATTCACAGTCGGTGAGTTCAGTCCTCGTGCTGAACCCTTTTCTCAAGGATTCTCTCGTCTCTCAGTCTCTTGGTATAACATTTCCTTGATCAAATATAAGGTAACACTGGAAATGTTAACACTGGAAGTGAAATGTTAACACGGAATTTACACCATAGCTAGTGAGTTAGTGAGAATGACGTCAATGATTCAATACCACAAGATGAAAAGCGAACATTTTATTTTTAACACAAGGTACAATAGTTCTTGCCTTTGGTAATAACAATTTAAAATCATCTATGGATGTAGATCAATCTACTAACAGCAAATGGAAGTGTAGTTTTCTTAAATAGAGCTCTTTTCAGTTTCAACATGTGGAACTATACATTCGTTTAACTATAGAAATATAATTTAACATTTGCTACAATATTACTTAACAAAACAACTTGATCCTCTATGGATCTATGTATAGTTTTAGCAGCAGCAGGTCTTAATGGGAACTGTTTTCTTACCACTTGTACAGTTCTATTCCTGCCCTAATTGGTTTGACTAAAAAACAAAACACAATCCGTACCAGAGGACTTACAGAAGGAAATATTTGGTTCCCCGAAGGAAGTTACTCAAATCCGTATAAGGGTTCGATAGATGATGTACATGGACCAATTCGAGGTGTTTCGCTGCACAAATCGCTCCATCATGGCCGCCCAACGAAGTAAACATCTCGGTTCAGCGTTGGTTTTTCTGGTGGAAATTCTGAGCAGACCGTCAAACAACCTAAAGAAGTGTTTTCTAGAAAACATCGTGCACACTGCTTGAAAGCTGTGCCTGGTTACTGGTGCAAAATAGCAAATTCTCTTACCTGTGATGGTGCATCGACCACATGGAAAGAAAGCACGTCGCTGGAACGTCTCAATCGATAAGTAGTCGATCGTTGACGAGAGCCGACGAAAATGAATCGGGTAACATCGAGATTAGTCTCGGCTATCGTCGACGTGATCGAGTTTCATCGAGTTTGGAATCGTATAAAACCGATAATCCGAAATAAAACCGATATGTTCCGAACACAATCCGAAGATTGGACCACTTACGGACTTACACACTCGATGACATAGTAGCTATTTCTCTTCGAGAAGTAGCTACAAAAAGGCCGTCGAGAAGTGGAGGTATTTGTTGAGTCAAGAAATCCGTTCTGATAGCCGGAAGAGAGAAAAAATCACTTTAAACAGTGATATGTCCAAAATTCCGGTGCAAGAATAGTGAGCAGTGCCGCGCATGGAACCTCGTGATGCTGCCCCTTTAATAAAGCTATCATATATAATTAATAGATAAATATTAATAATAATAATAATAATAATAATAATAATAATAATAATAATAATAATAACTTTGTTTGTGTCAAATAAAAACTAGCCGAAGGAAATAAATCCTTTACTACTATTGTAATATAGGGGACGTAATAGATCCAGTACAATTATTGTCCGAAGGAGATCTTAACAAACCTTTTTACCTCCACAGTCAAAATCTGCTGTTTCAGCACAAGATAACTTACTAACAAAATCAGCCGAAAGACAAGAAATGAGAAAACAACAACTAAAACACTACTGCCTGAAACATACTGATGAAAGGCGTCCCGGGTACATGAAACAAAAGCTCGGGCAATTTCTAGTCGACGATGACAACAAATTTATTTACTGTTCCGTTCCCAAGGTGGCCAGCACTCCGCTAAAGATGACGCTGGTGCGTTTGAGGAATGACAGCAGACTAAAAATTACACAAACCTCAGTTCATCATCCTAAAATGTGGGGACACCTCAGTGAGTATAACACAACAGAGATATCTAAACGTCAAGCAACGCATTTAAAGTTTTTATTTGTTCGCGAACCATTCCACCGATTGCTTTCGGGCTACTTAGATAAATTCTTCGGGAAAAACAGGCTTTACACCAATGGATACCGTCGAAAGATAGTGCAAACGTTTAGACCACAACAAGCAGAGGAGGTCGGAACTCAGACTAACAATGTTACGTTTACTGAATTTCTGACATACTTTTTATCTGAAAGAAATCCCGATGTTCACTGGCGGCAAGCTCACGAACTCTGCTTCCCATGTTCCTTTCATTTCGATTTTATTGGCAACTTTGAAACACTTCAGGAGGATTCCGTTTATTTGTTGAAAAAAGCGGGATTTGATCACCGTGTGACTTTTCCATCGGTGAGTGCATCAAAGGCTTCCGGAGAATTTATAACGTATTACTCACAAGTTCCGCACGAAATTCTTTTTAAGCTGGGAGAAGCTTTCAGGGGTGACTTTGAAATGTTCGGCTATCCTTTTCCAGGACCTTTAAAAAGTTTACTTGGAAACTACACTAATAAAGAAGAATAAAAAAGAGTTTTCTGAGTTTTTAACTATAAAAAATTGCGGCAAAACATTTCTTAAAAACATTCTAAGACATTTTAAGATTCTGAGGTGTCAAGGCAAATTTGATTGTTTAGTGTTTGAAATGCTTTACATCATAATTTGAACGTCCAAACGGACTCCATACGTGCGAAACTTTTTGTTTAACTTGTGATTTTCGCAATTATTTTCATCATTGTTCGTCTTAGTATTTATAGAACCTAGTTTTTATACATTTTTTACTTGATAATGACGTTACGGTAACGTCGAAACGTCGTCAGCTTTTTAGCTTTTTAAAAATTTTATGTTTTCAAGAAATGTTTTGTCGCAATTTTTTATAGTTAAATGTTTTTCTAGTAAAAGTAAAGTCGCACACGAACCAGATGGCCCACACGGCCGGAGCTTAACCCGGTTTCTGTAGCATGAAGCAACTAGGAATATTGCTACTCCCCCCTGGATGGGATGCTAGTCCATCGCAATGTTTTTCTAAGTCACTTCTTTTTCTGAGTTTCCAGTGGAAACTTGGAAGGAAGAGAAATGCAGTGTACACACGACCCGAAGGCCATGCAAATACCACAACGTTTACCCTATGAAAATGATTTCTCTCTTCCATTATTTCTATACAATTATAATAAAGATTTTTGACTAGTCAGAACGCACGTAATGTCTCGTTTATTTATTTATTTATTTATTTATTTATTTATTTATTAGCAATAACAAAGCTAAAATAGCCATGAAATTTCCAAGTAAGTTTATATTTAACTATATTTGAACAATAGCGTTTTTCTAATTAAATTTCTTTGTATAAAAAAAGCAGTTTTTGACCAGAGAAATACCTTCGGATTCACCTTTATCGCGGTTTTGAAAGTAGTCGTTTTCTTGGCTCTCCAGAGCCGTTTATACTGCTGCATGAACTCCTTACAACTGTCCTAATCCTCAAATTTTTACGGTTATGCGACGTTTGAGAGCAAAGTTATAAGTCGCCAAATTGGAGAATTTTTGCAGACATTTGTACGGAAGACGGGCAAAGTTGCCCGTTAAGTCATACAAATAACTGTAAAATTATCCCAATTCGCGATCTTTTATCTTCGCCTCTAAATATCGCATGTCCCTCAAGAATTTGTCTAGATTTGAGGTATAAACGGATTTTGAACAATTTAAAAGAAATTAACTATTTGAAATCTGATGGAAGAATTCAACCTACTTCTTGAAAAAGTCCGAAATAGTTCTCTGGTTCTTTGGAGTTGAAACTTTATCTTTGATACCCGCCGAAGCCTGTCTTTTCCTGGGTGAAATTACACCTGAGCTTGAAGTTCTTTTCTTTGCTGAGCCAGAGGAGATGGTTTTATCCGCTGCTTTCGATGTTGGACAACTGTCACCTTGCTCTAATTCATCCCCAGGCTCCTTAACCGAGGCTGCAGTCTTTTCATGATCAGAATCTTCGGTTTCGAAAACAGTGTTTTGTGTTCGAGGCTCTTGTGCTGCTTTTGAACAGAATTTTAAGATCCCTGTGTTGGAGATCTTGTCCCTCCAGTTATAAGCCAATGTTCCGAGCTCTTTTATCAGATTCTTAGAATTGATGATAGGCTAATAAATCGAGAAAACAATTTGAAGGCGTTTAGCATCGTGCAACATTTATATGGTTAAATTTAAAACCTAACTTTGGCGTGAACTATGCGGACAGATCCTTATCTGTAAGATCCTGAAGGGAACAGGCTGTGCCTGCGAAATATTGGATTAAGTCGATTAACAAATATAGTTTCCCTAGTTTAAATCAGCGTTGCATTTTTTATCACATCGTTTCGTTATTTTATAGCTGAAAATAACGCACTGAATCCAGTGCTTCTATTTCGTTACGGTGGTCTTTGCAAATAAAGTTTCTTGGTTTTGGAGTAGAAACAGGTTTCGCGAGTGCCTCTAAAGATTGAAAGTCTCTCTGAGGGTATCAAAATGTTCACGTCCGCAATCTGAATATTCCGAGTTTAGTCTGGGGCCTGGGGCTATCGCATCATGTGCCACGTTTTAACCAACTGATCGCTCACAAGAACAAAATCATGACTGCTTTGAGCCAGTTTTTCTTCATGAGGAACTGAGGCCTTCCAAGGGACATTACAAGGCATGGATTATTGTATTTTAAGGAAAGAAGGAACAAAGCGTTTGTAGTCAAGAAACATTACCTGATCTTCATGGTCCGTGCCCCACATAAAATAGATCGGTCCCCGTATTTTACTCTGCAGTTCAGGCGAACGCAAACGTTCTCCCCAGCTGTTGAAACATAAAAACGTCACTTGGTTCATTCATTTATCAACTTTGCAATTGAATCAAGCGTAGGGTAGGGGAAAACGTAGCAAAGGATTCGCATCCACACTGGCGTTTTGGTATCGTTTTCACCTGTCCATACTAGGATCGACATGGTGATCAAACTCAATGACGTGACGTGACGGCGTGACGAAAATCTTTGTTTTCATCTAACCGCACCAAAATGCCGAATCGCAATGCGTTTACAAAACGCTTCACTTTGAGTAGGGGTTTCGAAAGTCTCCGTTTTTCATCGTTTAGTGTGGATGCAGGGCCAAATATTGTAAACGATACGTTTTTAATGACAACGGATTAGTTTGGAAAGGGCCTAAGTAGAAAGCAACTGAGTAAGGTTGCTAGGTACCACGACACACTAGGTTCCTTAATTGAGTAAAATTTAAAAGAGCAATCGCAAAATTTCCTCTGAGCAGTAACTTTAGTTTAAACACAGTTTACAGCATGTATGTAAAATAAGTGTAGAAACCTTTCCTCTCACTCTTGTATTACTTTTAAAATCACTTTATTTAAGTGTCGAAGTATTTAGCCTAATTAGGTACACTATAAATCATTGAAATAAATATCCAAAGTAATCTAAATATTGTTAAGAATCCCAAGTGATGGGTCGCTAATTAGTTGGCTGTTTACATAGTGTGGTCAAGGACTTGAACAAGGGACTACCGTGTTACAAATCCAGCTGGTGGTCAGAGAGGCAGACTTGAAACCGGGGCCTCCACAGAGATTACTTTGGCACATTTTTACCTTTTTATCTCTTCTTCGCTCAATATGCGATGCTTCCCTGTTCTTCGATGCACGCGGATGTAAGCAAAGTCACATGACCCAAGTTCCATGACAATCGGGACCACTCCATCTTGGTCTGAAACTGAATCCTGAAATAAAGAACGAAATCGGCATCTGTACATGTATGTATTTGGATGACGAACATAAACCCTTAAACTTCCTTGCAAGCCAATTAGAAAACTAATAGAGATTAAAGCTAATGATACAGCTTCCAACATGTTTCAACATTTGTTGCTAAACAAATGTTAAACGATTTTGCAACTTGCTGAATTAGTAGAAAACACATTCAACATTTTTAAACGATTGACTGAGGTCATTCAACAAGTTGCAACTGGTTAAACGGAATTAAGTCTCTATTGTCGTTCAACGATGTTCAAAAGTAAAAATGGACGTGCAACCAGGGTTAAACATGATTAAAATGCAAAATACATTCTCCGGCTTAAAGTATTTGAAAAAATGAGCTTTCGGCTACCAATCTGCAGTCTTTGATGAATTAGGCCCGGTTCAAACGTCGAACTTCACATGTGCCGAACCTAATGCAAATGAGAAAAATCTATTGTTCTTGCTCATTTGCATTAGATTCGGCACATGTGAAGTTCGACGTTTGAACCGGGCCTTAGCTTACCCTAGACATCTAAACTTAGCTCTTTAGAATAAACTGCCATTTTCAATTATCATCTGGGTCAAAATTCTTGTGGGGATCTTTAGTGTACAACATGAGCTATTATATAGGTGCAAGAAAAATAGGATGTAGTCCGGCAAAATTCTACAATGAACTCACAAATCCCAGAACCTTACCTTTCGAGAATCTGTACTATTGTTCTTATCAACATAGAGCTGTAACACATCAAGTTAACATAAATCAATAAAGAAGTAAATCAATTCCGGTTCTTAAATTGCCTATAACCCTTAATACATATTTTTAGAATCAACTCTATGCACATTGAATAGTTAAATGGTGAAATATTTCTTGCTTTGAATGTCGCGTTATCGAGTTATAGAGATTTGAATTTACAAAATGCTAATTAGATGACATCAACCCAGGAATCATTTATTACACAACCACTTGTTTTCACCTCCAAGTAATATTTTTTTACGAAACAATTGACTATCCGCAGTTTATTTTTAGTATTTATCAAATTAATTATCCTCAAGCTGTAAACTGCGCATAGTAAATTGGCATGGAAATAATGGCAAAGTCCTGGATTGATGTCATCTAATTAACATTTTGTAAATTCAAATCTCGCATCATTCTGCGTGACTATTTCAGAAATATGGTATGCCTTAGATATCTAAAGTTTAACAACATAACCACGGAAGCAGGCTGGACAGAGTTGATACAGGTCATTATAAGCAGGAGGTCGGAGGTCAGAGTAGGAGGAGGTCGGACATGCACTGAAAAAAAGGGACACTGGAACATGTCAGGCATTTAAGAGTAGAATAATCAGGGTGGTAGGAACCCCAGCACATCATGGCCTCCTAAAGGAACTTGAAAAGATCAACATGACATGAGACGAGGCAAAAAGGCCAGTTATTAATAATGTCCCCCATGGTATGAGGAAGAATCAGTTGAGTAAGTTAAGTCATAAGACTTAACTATAGGAACTAAGGACTTAAAGAAAGTACTGAGGTCTAAACGTTGGCCCAATGGAGAAATAGTTCTAGAAAGGCAATAGTCCTTATGATTATGGCAGGGCAAATTCCAGGCAGGGATATGAAAAATATGCTCTACAACTGAAGCTAACTGAGAAATGAGATAGGACCCGCAGCATGTGCCTTTTCATAATCCAACACCAACCACCCCAAATCATGAATAAAATTAACAGGTCAGACTGATCATAACAATGTACCATACCTCATTTTTCAGATCATCAGCAACTACTAGACCTATAAATTGCAAACATTATGCTGTTTAATTGGGGACTGAACAAGTGAAGTAGGCAAACTGACAGTCCAATAGTCCCTGACCATCACAGATCACGAAATCCAAAGGACTCATTAATGTAATACAGTCTCATGTTAAGCAAATACCTCTGGGATCAGGAAAGGTGCTTGATCATGGGGAACGATGATTTAATTCATAAGTGTGCTGAACTGCATGAAAACTATTCAAATGGCATTTCAACATTACTGTAACTTGTCATAACATTCTTTGTGAGAAATTAAAGAAGGTAAAAACAGAATGTAACAGTCAAGGGGATTACATTCAACTCTCCCGAAAGGAAACACCCCTGTAAGGTGGACACCTCTCTAAGGTAGACATCAGTGGCTGGCAGGTTCTGGCCAAATTTCACTTAATTGTCTCTAAGAGTTATGTTAACATAACTCTCTAAGGCAGACACCCAGAGCTGCTCCCAAGGGTATCCAACTTAGAGAGTGTTCAATTTATAACAATTGTCACCTTGGAAACTGCTACTCCAAGGGGCTTGAGAGGGGGCTAATCTACTCCGGGGGGGGGGGGGGGGGGTTTACTCCCATATATGAGCTATATAGGTATGTGCCGCTGTGAAGGATATGGTTTTCAGGCAGTTTAGTCTGGGATAGGGTATAGTAATCAGAGATTTTTGGTCTAGAATAGGGTACACTGTATCATTTTCCGTGAAACTGATCAGTTGCATGAAGAATTTAGTCTAGACAAGGTTTACTGGCAAATGGCATTTAAAAATCAGCACAGCAGGCAGTACGGCATTTTTACTGACCCCTGTTAACTAATAACTGTGATAGTGAATGAGTTTCTGGAAAATAGCAAGTCTGGAATAGGTCTAGGATAGGGTAGGGTTTTTTGGTGTTTAGTCTAGAATAGGGTTGCAAAATGCAGCTAAAAATGGTCTAGTATAGGTTAAGGGTCTCAGAGTCCCAGTAGCACAACCCCACCCACAAATTTGCAGAGCACCCCCCTCCCCCCCGGAATCTACTACCACCCCTGGGGTGCTACTTACCAATGTTATGCTCTCTCAGCCAATCCAAGGTTGAGGGAAGGTTCTCTGCAGAAAACCACACCCTGGAGCGGAACTCTACAGCCATAGTATAACGAACATCAAGATATTTTCTGCACTCCATTATATGTCTCTTATTGTCATCCGTGGGGTGATAGCCTGTGTGAAACTAAAAAGATTTTTTTTTTTACTTTTAGCCATATGATTACGGTAACCAGAATTTAAATTTAAAAATATGCTGCAACTCGTATGAACAAAGTCATCTTGTAGTTACTTACAATCACTGAAGTTGGTATGACTGCCTAAAAGACCTAAAATACATTCTTTAATCTACGACTTACATGTACATTCATTAATTTCCAAATTAGAGAAAAGAAACACCTTTTCTAGTGCAAATAACATCTAAGGAATGTAACGATCTTCCTTCTTCAGGAATGTAAGGAATGTAAGGATCTTCCTTCTTCAGGAATGTACGTCCCTAGCTTTAATGTTGTCAATTAAATTATATATTTTTATGTCAAAATCCACCAAATAAAAGATGTCATTACATCCCCTCCAAGTTTAGACCTCCTGAGATCTGACCACTTGTAAATGACCATAAACGACCATCCAGCATGGAGATTTTAAGTGGTCACTTACTCACTGGAGGTTCAACTGTACATGTATGTCACAATTTACCTGGAAGACTACAATTCCCAATTTGTTTTTCTGGTAGGCAGGGAGGAGTGCAGAGTTGAATCTGTCCCAGAGTTTCTGTTTCTGTTCCTGTGTTAATTCTTCCCACAAAATTGAAGCCTGTTGCCTTGTAATGCTCTCTGGGAGCTCATCTCTAACCACATGTGGTAGTGCTGAAGGGGAAATTGACTGAAAAATCATACAATCTTAAGTTATTCATCATTCCTGCCACTGACATGCATATCTTGGTGGGATGGAACAAGCGAGTGTTGAGTTTATGTCTATTACTGGTTTGCACTTACGTCATATCAAAATTCAGAAGCAGTAAAAAACAGATTTCAATTGTAGAGAGTTTAAAACTACACATCTGGGCCAAATTTTGAAGCACAGGAGCGTTTCATTCGAGAGTTATAGGCGAACGAGTATTGGTCATTTTTAGTAAAAATATACGGAGTGGCCATTTTTGTGTCCCACTTTAATAGGGACACAAACATGGCGGCCAAAACTTCAAAGTCTTAATTACACCAAAAATCTCATCACAAAAGATTGGATTCAATAAAAGTTCCATAAAATCAGCTTATAAGCATCTATAATGCAAAAATAACTTTCAACTGGTTCAATTTTGTTTATTTTCACAGCTTATCTGAAAGAGCATGGCAAATTGCTTGACACACATTTAAAACCTTTAAAAATCGGAAGCAAAACATCATTAAAACTTGAAACTTTTTGCGAAGGATTGTAACACTGGTATCTACATACCATGTTAGAAACAGCTTTCTAGGATGTACAGTTTAGATTTTTAAATTTTTATGATGTCATATGAAAGCCAAGAATAATCTTGGATTTGGGAAAAAATTGAAACTTATGGAACCTGTCAAAAGAGGAGCTCAAGGGCTTATTTAATAAGTATTATTACCTATTTATTTATTTTTTTTTTTTACTCCCTCTTGCACCCTAAACTTTGGCATGCCTCTCGCGCTCTCAATAGGAAGTGACTACTTTGCAGGAGCTTGATTCGCAAAGCTGAGGCAATAGTGGATGTAGGGGAGGGGTCCCCATTATATCTTACAAAACAATAATACATCTTGCTCAGTTTCTAACATTTTCACTCCAGTCCGCCCAACCCCCCAACCCCCTCCCCCATTAACACTTCACTCGTGTCCCCCCTTAGGATGGAGATCCACCATTGTCAGCGGCAGGTTTAAAACATTTCTTTTAGTAAGCTATGACTTATACCAAACCACTGCATAGTGTTTTTCGTACGCTCTTATTGGCTACGTAAACTCGGAATAGTATTCAGGGCACACATGGAATTGCAGCCACATCCAAAACAAGATTCTGACACCTTTTGAACATTTTCAACAAGCATTCGGCTTACCATGTGAGCCCGCTTCCCTCTCCCTCATCCTCCGGAGGTGAAAGGAGAGGATGTGGTAAATAATATTATCGAAATATTATCACAGTCTCTACTTCGTTTCACACTGCATTTTACCCCAAAACAATTATCTAACCAGTTAGGCTTACTTTTCTTGTAAAGAAGCCAAATGCTTTAAAGTGGAACTTGAAGTCTGAAGGAACACACTTCATCCACTTTTCAACCGCGGCTGGACTAGGAATGGCATAGTTACTAGAGTCGCACTCAACACAAGGAAAGAACCTGGAATAATGCAGCAACCGATCCTCTGAAGTTTTAACAGAAGCTGGGTAGAACCTTCCGCACTTTACTATGGATAAATCAGACCATCCACAAGTTCCCTGGAGTACTTTTCCTTTGCAATCTTCTCCAAGAAAACGTTTCCCCGCCATTTTGTTGTTGCTGGAACGTAGTCTTCCTCGCTTTGCGTGTTTGCGTGGCCTGGCACATAACTACACGTTTGTTTTCAAAATGGCGGCCGGTCGGACGGAAAAGTGTATCGACCAAGACATTTAGTCTAGCTCTAGCCAGATTTGAATTCAAGGTAAAAAAAAACGGCAGAGCATTTCAATATCTATTTTTTCGCTATGTCTTCTTGGGCTGGATTTACAGACGAGGAACTTTCCCGTTTGAAGCAACAGAATGCGCTCGGTGATGGGGATGCCCCCGGGGCTCGAAAAAAAGCGACGATAAACACTGTAAAAAGACAGCGACCTCGCGAAAAAATACGTGCAAGAGCACCTTCATCAGATGTGAAAGCATTGCTTGACAGACGGGAAGAAAATGCAGAAGATCAAAGCGTCTTGTCAGGACAACGTAATCCTACTGCTACCAGCAGTGAAAAGTCAGCTTCGCGTCGACTTAATTCAAGGGAAGAAGAGAGAGAGAATTCCTCCCCAGAATGCGAAAGACGAGCTAAGAAAAAGCAGATACCAGAAGAAGCTCCACCAAAAAGAAAGGGTATGAAGAAAACAGATGATCCTCTCGAAGATAAAAAAGGAGAGTTTGGTTCTGGGGTCGAGAAAGATAAAATCAGTGAACTGCCTGAAATAATCGACGAAAGTGATAAGTAAGTTGGCATAAGCTTAAATATATACTCGTTTCAGCGTGTCTCCGTAATACAAATTCTGCATTTTATTTGGTACACATTCGCGGTCTTTTTAACTAACAGCATTTACACCATATGCATAAGCAATTTAATATGAAATTTGCATGAATTCCACGACGGCTTGATTTGGTATCCTAGAAACACATAAACCTGCATAAACTAAATAATATCTTCATTGTGACTGGTTCAATTTCGGATGTAAAAATTTCCTTTTATTGCAGGTACATCAGTACTTATATTGTGATTAGATTCACACAAGGTTTTTTAATTAATGAAAAAAGTTAACTTTTTTAATTAAAATCTTGCCAAAGGACTTACAGGTTGTGTTTTCACTAGGGTAATTTTGGCTAGATAAAGCCGGAAAAGTCCGGAAATACAGTTAAAACACCTTGTCACAATGGTGTTTACCGAGTTAAAAATGCAAGCAGTTTTCACGAGAAAAAACAAGGGATTATCTCGCCTTTATGACCGGAAATTCATGCAAAGTTATACTACCTTGCAGGATGGTTTAACTTGTCCTGATAAATGCTGCAGCCAATTGTATTGCACATAGTGATAGATGCCTGTCAAATAATATGGCAATATTATTTGCCAGATGCTTGCTTTGTGGTTTAGTTTTTGAAACACAACTTTTAACATGGCAAACAAGTTCAACAATGCTTCCCATTTCTTTCAATTTACAATTCCTCCGGCTCCGTTAGATTCCCCAACCGAGTCCTTGGCCAGGACCTTATCTTATTAATTTGATATAATTTTATACAGTTACAAATTTTGTAAACATCCTGAACTAATGATGGATAGTGAAGTATCCGAAACATGTTTTCCAAACTTAAACATTGTGTCGTGTTTTTAAAATGTGTAATATAATTGACATATCTTTGCATCTTTGTCTGAAATCTTCAGAAAAAAACTTAGTACACTGCAGTTTAGTTTTTATAGTATCAATACTATTTATGTGTATACTTGTAATAAAATAACTCAAAAGATATTAAGTTAAACACTGTCTTTGCACACCCATCCATTCTATATTTATGACCAAGGGTAAATGCACTGTTTGGGTTTTTTTCTTTTTAGAATACAGGCCATTGAATTGTCTGCATTAGAAAAAATGCAACAGAAACAAAAGCAAATTGAAGAAGAAAACAAAAGAAAGAAGGCAGCTCTGCAGGAAACAATTAAGAAAAGGTATTTAAAATCAACAGTTGATTGAATGACTGACTAATTGAATGACAGACTGGCTGACTAATAATGATTTGATTGATTGATTAATAATGATTTGTTTGTTTGATTGATTAATAATTTATTGATTGATTTACTAGTGTTGTTAATCATCTAATTGATTGATTGATTGATTGATTGACTGATCGATCGATTGATCAATAGATCATTCACCATAGCTGTTGGACAAGCACTTAAATCTGAAACTTGATTGGAACGAAAATTGAAGGCTACAATAATGCTGTATTTAATTGTAACTTAATTGCCACAAATTCTTTGATTTGTCTCTGTGCTTTGTGATTCTTAAATTATTTAATCGCCAATGACTTTTTTAAACTCTTACAGACTGACATTGTCACTTTGGTATCTGCAATAGCATTTCTGTACTTAGCTTTGCATGTACATGTATCACTTTTTGTTTCAGATATCAGAAAACCCAGGCTGAAGCGCACACTCTTTCCTTGGTTCAGAAGGAGTTAAGCCATCTGGACACTTTACTTTCGGCTGATGTGGCAATTCTTAGAGACAAGATAGAGGAAAGCAGTAGGGAATATCTTCAAGCACAGTAAGTATTTTGCAACATTCATACATCATACTTTGCTATTTAATTTTAGAGGAGACTTTCAAAAGAGGACTAATACATACAAAATTAATACTCATTTCTGCTACACCAACGAAAGCCTCCCATAATATATGTTGGATGGTTGTTTACTGGAAGTTCAACTGTACGCAGAAGAAGTGATCGTAATAGGCGGTGATTTCAACTGTATGTTATTTGAAAAAGATAAGAAAGGAGGTAATTTTAACCACAGAAATTAGAAAATTCAGATGTAACCTATACTATTTATATGACATTTGGCATTTTTGTTACCCAAGCGCAGATTAATTAACCTGGAGAAACAAGTCATTTAAAATCCAATATCACCTTGACTAGGTGATCAGCTGTCTGTTGTAACGAGAGTCCGATTAACTGTTCCAAAGTTATCTATAAACATTGATTTGAAAACAGGCACCACACTCCAAAAACACCAGTTTTCCCTGTTGTCTACTGTGATACAGAATAAAATAGAATGCAGGCTCTGCTGAGACACTTTCATCAGATATCTACTATTAGTGGCCTCTAGGTAAAGCAACTATTAACTTAAAACTATTTGCAGAAAAAGATATGAAAAGGCTGAACATGAATATGTGGATGCAAAGATGGATTTACATAGGAAAACAGAACGAAAAGACCTACTAACAGAACACCTTTACACCATCATTAGAGAAAATGAACTGAGAAAGGCAAAGAAACTAGAAGAACTAATGGCAAAGCTTAATGTCTCACCTGATGATTCAGCTTTTGTGCAACAACCTGGTCTTCTTGAGGCTGGCAATGATGCATCAGTGACCAAACAAAACAATGAAAAAATTTCTTTATCACAAGAGAAAGCAAGTATTGAGAATAAAGAGTTAGGTTCAGAAGCAAGTGATTCTCAAGTCAGCTGTCAAGTTGATACTGTGGCAAGCACAACTGCCAGTAAAGAAACCAATGCTGATGACACTGTAAAGGATTCGGTGACTGATGGGTTTGCAGGGAATGAAGCTTCAGTCACAAGCTGATGTCAATATTCTTGTCTTCTTCTTTACATCTTAAACCAATTTGCAAAAGAGAATATGGAGAAAATTTAGCATCCTTTTACACGAGACTGAAACGAATTGCTAAATTTAATTAAAATTATATCCTTGTTTGCAATTGCTTAAATTACAAACACAACTGCAAGGATCATTTCGATATCAACTGGAAACCGTGATTTATCTGGTGGGCATACAATATCTTTACAATAATGTAAAAACTAAAATTTGCAAACTTCGACCAAAAAAGATTGACAGTACGCTTAACTGCCGATCGATTGTATTTTTGTTTCGAATAATATAGAGCTTAATCTAAGACTCACTGTTAAGCGCGTAGGCACATTGGTTACATTTTTATTTCAAATTCAAATTCGCGTGGCGTATTAAAAAGGTCCGCGAGCGAGAATTGGTTGGTTGTGGTTACGTTTTACCGTAGTTTTTTTTTTACGGTTTTAGTTCAGTTTGGACATTAAAATCCGCTGAGGATGTTTTATTACTGTGCTGTAGTTTTTTGTCTGTGCCGGACCGTTGATTTCCGCTGCCGAACACTGACATTATATACTTTATTTAAATATCTTCATTGTCACCCGCTTGGTACGTTGCTATGGTATGTTCGACCGTCTTTGTTAAACTGAGGTATGGCAAAATCACGACTAGGGTAGGATAATGTATGGTCTTGAAATTTCTTCATTTACAAGATTAGCTAATGTAGCAATAGCTCCTTTTAGGCGAAATTTTCAATTAAATGAATAAAAACAAGAGAGAGAATCGCTCACTTCACGTTAACGGTCGTTTATCTTAAGTACTAGATTTCACCTGATAAGTCCCAATAACTGTTATCGGGACTTTGTGAGGCTTTGGTTACTTTTAGGGTAGGCTCGACTACCAGCCGCTGTTCGGGAAATGAGCCCGCGGGGAGGCTCAGAGACCGGACGCGAGAAAGCGGCGGAAATCTAGCCTACTTTTAGGGTGTCGCGCTATATAACGACAACAGTTAAAACTGGTTTGTGTTCCTGAAAGATACGAAGAATCGTTTTGCTATAGGAGGGCATTGTACAATTTTCCGCCTACTTACCAATTTTTCTGAGAGAGGGGAAAGGTTTTGTCACTCGGACAAGGAGGTCTCGTTTTAAACAAAACGGAGTCTTGTTTCTGCTTTAGGTACTGTTTAACAAAAAGTCAAGTTAACTCTCAGCGTACATGAGACACAGGAATTTTACATGCCGAAAACATTGATCACGGGAAAGGTACCCTGAAACTGAGCTCAAATCCAAGCAAACGTTCCACGGAAGATATATCGTGGTTGTGGGTAGCCTCGGTTTTGCATCGTTGTAGTTTGTACAGTGGAACCCCGCCTTACGGTCACCTCGTTATTACGGTCACTTTTTTTGTCCCAGCGAAACGCCCATACATTTTCTTATAATAAAATCCCGTTAATGCGGCCACCCCGTTAATACGGCCAACGGCCATATGCTGAAATCCCAACCTGTATAATCCTTTATAATTTTATCCCGTTAATACGGCCATTCAAACCAAATACGCATTAATTATTGAACAAACAATAATTGGTCATCGAATCCGAGGCGCGGACGCTAAGCGCTCGGTGCCCTCCCCCCCCCCCCCCCCCAAAAAAAAAATAGATTTTATGGGGTAACCCTAGCCTGTTCCAGGCTCCGAGATAGTGGGGAACGCGCGAAGTAAAAAACAAAAAAAGGAAAAATCGTGGGGGGAACTGGGAGAGGGAGGTCGCCCTCTCCCCAGTTCCCCCGCGATTTTTTCTTTTTTTTTTTACTTCGCGCGTTCCCCACTTTCTCGGAGCCTGGAACAGGCTAGGGTAACCCTAGCGCTTAGCGCCCACGTGCATTTTAGCTATCTCAATACAGGGCAAGTGACGATCAACCATCCAGGATACAATTATTCGCCATTTCAAATGACATTGGCTCTTCTTATTACTGACAGTACTTTTTTGTCGGCGCAATTAATTAATAGTAATTAACTAATCATTTAATTAAGTAATTATTTGTAAATTACTGTAATTTTACCGTCCCTTAATTAAAAAAAGATTATTGCCACAAAAATATTTCAACAAGGTACTTTTATTGATTGTAATAGTCTTTTCCTTTCCACAAAAATGCCTTGTTGTGTTAAATTCTAGCGGCAATAAAAATACTTTCTTCATTTAGCAAAATCCCCCTGTTTTCTTAACAAAATGACAGTAATTAACAGAAACAGAAATACCCTCATATGATTGTTACCCACATTGCTTATAATATCTAAATTGAATTACTAATAATCGAAATTGCGCCTACATAAGGACCAAGCAGTCTACTTCATATCAACATATTTCCCTTTGGGTAAATCAATCTATCTGGTACAGGGCAAGTGACGATCCGCCCTCCAAGATACAATTATGAGCGATTTGAAAAAACAGAACAAAACGAACTCCATCGAGACTGAGGATGAGGATGTCCCGCCATTACGCTCACCACAAGCAAGTTTCTTTGACTCTCCTTCGCGTGAAGGCAGACTTGGCTATGCTTCAAAAATAACTTACTCAAGATTTTTATCTGATGGTTAAGAAGCAGGAACATTCTACATCGATGGGGACACAGAAAGCTCTTCAGACGAGGAATACTTCACCTTAGAGGCCGGTGGCAGCACTACAGCTGGCTCGTCGCCAAAACGTCCATTTATTATCTACAGAAAAGCAACTATTAAATGGTCAGGCTTAGCAGTTATGCACATCGACTTCCGAACAGATGAGCAAACCCTAAATAGATGGGAGACATCCACGAATGTTTCCATCTCGCTCAAGCAAGCGGTCGACGCTATTCGCACCAATTATCATCCTGCCGTCCTAAAGGATACAGCCGGGCCAATTCGTACCAGTCATAAAGCCGTCCAGGCAATTCACACTAACAGTTGCAATCTCAAGGAATCAGTCGAGGCTATTCACACCAGCCATCAAGCCGTCCAAGCGATTCACACCACCAATTGCAATCTCAAGATCGAATCAGTCGCGGCTATTCACACAAGCCAAGAAGCTCTCACTGGTATTTTAAAAACAACCTTCGCTATTCGCAGCAGTCAACAGACATTAATACGCCACCAAGCTCGAGAGAACAGTCAAAGACTTTTACACCAACAACCATACCCTCAAGACTATTCATATAGTCAACTGCAAGATCAAGCACGCAGCCGAGCTTACCCACACCATGCAAAGAACAGGACCTCAAGGCTAGCCACGCCAACAAGCTAAACGGAACGGTGCAGGGTATTTACAGCCGCCAACAGACACCCAAATCCAAATTCAAGGAAACCTTCCGAGGCCATTCACACAAGCCAACATTTTCTTCAGGCTATCAATCCCATCAAATGATGTTCTCAAACACCTCTGGGTGCCATTGTCAAGCTGACCGCCGCCAACTGACTCTTTTATTTCACAAACAAATACCGCCTAGCATTATACGTAATGTAGGCAAAATACAGTAATATTAAACAACAATCATAAGCTTAGTACGACTTTATGCTGACAGCCTTAATAAAGAATATCTTACCAACAGAGTGTATGTTTTCAACTGAAACGAAGGGTTGGGTGAGAACTGGGGCTCAAAATAAACGTCAGCAATGGCGGACAGCAAAACAGCAACTGACAAAACACACTGAGCACGTGACTCAAAAAAACAGACCCTCGGTCCCAGGCCCCAGAGGTGTGTGAGAAAACATTTTCCACTTATTTCGTTCCTCAACCTGTGGAAAATACAACTTTTTGGTCTATTTTAATCTTGTGGAGTAGCTTCAAGCAGCAGTGAGGCTACCCTAACAAATGTGGCCAATATTGTTTTACATTATAATAGTTTAAGTCAATTAAATGACTGTACACTTTACTAGATTACTCCTAAGATCCGTGACTCTATCTATATAATCTGTGGCTAAACTCACGGCTTATAAGCCAGTGAAATGTGAAAGCTCATCGCGACTCTAAAACAAAGTGATTTCTTTCTTCCAATAAGTTTAAATTTCCCAGTTGGCGAATTTTATTGTACTTCACCTCTATTAAACGGTCACCTACAATCATAGACAAAAGTGTTGGGAAGATTAGTAGTTTTCACTATTATTCTCTCTCTCTCTCCTCCCCCTGTTACAATGTTGCGTATAACGGGACATGTTTAGTGCGTAATTGTTCGCTGAGATCCCAACATTGGATAGGGGGTAGGGGGTTAAGAAAATTTAACTCTATTAATTATTTCTATTTTATATAAGGAAAACATTGATGTAATTCCCCACTGTATGATGCTATTCATTTTCACAACCTTCCTATAAACTACTTTTGTCTGTAATTGTAGTTTCATGGACAGGAAGAACTCTCAATGGCACTAAACAAAATGAGTAATTTGTTTTCTCGATTAAACGCCGGGCCCCGAATAAACGCTGGGTATATTAGAGGAAATTGTAAGTACGCCCCTCAAACGTTTATTTGTGGTATAATAAACTTAAGATTTAAGGGCAAGGTACACGGCTGCCAAGAAAAACGAAAAATAACCCTTTCTTTAAAAATGGCGGGCGAGAAAAAACTGTCCGCTAGGTCAAGTTTGAAATAAACGCCGGGGGCGTGTAATTGAGAAAATACGGTAATTTGTTTCACGAAATTAAGCTACGCAGCCCTTAATCACAGACAACCATGACTGATTTTTTTTCGTTTCATGTTTAATGTGATGGCAAAACTTGAAAGACTTGCCCTACGATCTTGCCTTACGGACAACATTGTAAAATCCGACAGCCAGGCATGAACTTTCTTGAATATGCAATTACTTATTTCTATTTATCACATCAGTCCTCTTACTGTTGCTGTTAACAATAATTAAAATAATTAAAAATCATGTGATCGATTTCGTACTCTACTTTAGTTTTTGTCAAAGTACATTGAACGAAGCGTTGCTGCCAAAAAAAACAACAATACTAAAGGTTTATTTACGGTATATAAAATCTTTTGTTTCGTGGTTCAAGCAGAAGAGTCAATTCATTAATTTTCAGCTTCTTTTTCGTTCAGTGCTCCAAGCGGTGATATGGACATGAATTGAATCCACTGATCGTCTTTGGAAGATACCACCAGGGTCCCATCGGAGAACAGTGCTATATCCGTGGGGCGTCCATCAATGGGGAATACCCCCAGGAAAGTACCGTCCGGTTTGTAGCTCTGGATGGAACTAGAGCCCCAATCGCACACCAAAAACGTTTCTTCGCTGTGGTCAAAAATCATTCCTGTCGGCAAAACAAGATGTCCATCGCTATAATTTTCTTCATCCTTCCTCCCAAAATGCCGAAGAAACTCGCCATCTTCATTGTACACCATGACGCAACCTTTCTCCATGTCAGTAACGTAATAGTTTTTATCGTGGTAAAGAGCTTTGAAAGGAAACAGCAACGCACCTTCGCCTGAAAAACCGAACCTCAAATCGGGTTTTCCGAACGGCGCATCCGAGTGCACGACAATGCATGCTCGGTACTGCTTCGCCAAAGGTTCGCAAGTGAGCAGCAGTCGGCCAGAGGGATCGGAAGTAACGAAGCAGTATTTTATACCCCATTGCGAACTGCTTCTGTAGCTCACTTTGAACGTTCCATTTTTGGGGTTGATGACGTGAACGTCCCGAGCACCGTTGACTGCTATTAGGTCTTTTTGGTCCTTGGAAAACGCAACGCCTGAGAACATCATGGCGGGCTGAGACGAGTTCTCAGGCACTGTAAATCGTTTCAAGAAATTACCATTTCTGTTCAAGAGGAGAATGTTATTGTTTTCAGGATCAGCCACAGCGACATGCTTCTCCCCATCCGTGGCGATGCTTAACGGAGAAAATGACTCAAAACCGAAGTTCGAAGGAGTAATCTTCCGAAGTGTAGTAAGCGATACCCTCATCACTTTTAAGGGTGTACAAAGTCCAACTTTCATCCCGGAGTTGTCGCTCATGGTTAAGTTACCGATGTTGTGATTTTCCGCTTTCTGGAGCAGCTCTTTGTTTGTGTCAAATGTGACGGTGAATGAATCTAGCTCGTTGATTTCTTTGTGTAAGTTGTCTTCGAGAACAGTATCGCGAGCGAGAGAAGCCAAGGTGTTTTTCATCCTAGAAATATCCACATCATTGTCTTGATCGTGGATTTTCAAAGACATATTCACTTGTTCTTGAACTTTTTGTCTAAAAGATTCTAATCTGGTTTGCACGCGCATAAAAACTTTCATTTTGTTGAGAGACAAAATCGTCTAATTTATCTATCAGTTCCGTCTCGCCCTTCCTGATCACTTCAATGAGTGTATCTGCCGTTCTGTGAATTTCCTCCCTTAATAGATCGCCGTGTTCGAGTTTTCGCTCTCGACACAGTTTCAGTTCCTTCGTAAGTTCCTCTAAAACTTCTACCTTGGTTACACATGCTTGAATGCCCTTAGAAAGCTTCTCTCGTTCCTTCTGCGGTTCAGTCTGCTGTAGCAACTTCACTAAAAACACATTCGTTTGTAATTCATCGATGTCTTCCTCTCGAATAAACGAACGTTGTCGACACGTCGGGCACTGTAAGTAAGCAGGCTTCGCTCGCATTATAATATTCTCAAGACACTGTCTACAAACATTATGATGGCACGTTGGAAGAACTTTAGGATCTTGAAACTCTTCCAAGCAGACCGGGCAACAATAATCGTAAAAGTCCGCTTCCAAATGTTCTTGTGAAGCCATTTTGATTCAGCTGCTGCTTAAAACCAGTCAATGCGCGACTGACAGCTTCCTGTAAATGTACACAGTATATGCGCCACAAAAACTGATTTACATTTGATAAAAAGCTCTATTATGATAATCTGTACAATGTGGCTTTCACAGATTTGCATATCAAGGGAACAGATTGTGCGTAGCGAATAAATGATTTTGTTTAGATCAATTTCCTGATAAAAATAAGAAAATGGCAAACAATTCACTCTCAGTTTGGAATGGTTATTCATCCGTGAATCAGTAAAAAAAAATTAATTCTTGTTTCGAGGTTTATATTAAAATAAATGGTTTATTTATTCAGTTGCTCCATCAGTAGGTACTAAAAGAAACGATAGTTTACACAAAATAAAACCAATAAATAGTTAGAACTTTAATTTTAGAGGGCGAATTTTGATCTACGATTTTTTTGGTTCAGAGCGTGTCATTTTACCTTCTCTCTTACCCTCTATTCAATATCTTTTGCTAGACATTCACTAAGATAGAAGCGTATTTTGTTCTAGTGTCTGATTTTGAGCACCGAGATCATGAAAGTGGAGTATAAATTATTATAAAGTCGAACCGCATGGAACTCCCTCAGTCTAAAACACGGTTTTCGCTTGCTTAACCCGCGCGCATGAAAATGGGTACGCGGCAAGCATACAATTGTTTCCTTTTTCTTATGCTTGAGGTGATGCTAGCGTCAAAAAGCCTGGTTTTCACTAGTGACGCAAGCACAAGATAAACACATAAAAGTTGTGAGTCCATTGAAAATCGACAACAACATACTGAATTTCTCCCTTTCAGTCAAATCACTTTTATTGAGAGCCGACTTCCTCTTTTACGCAACCACTTTTCATGATTTTTGGCCAATTCGCGAAAATGGAGACCTCTTGTATTTGACCACCTCTCCTAGCATTTTGATTGGCCGTTTACAAAATCCCCTCGATACAACAGGTTTAACTGGATTCGAATTGCATACAATCGAATCTCCACGTGCTAGACCACTTCTCCAAAATACCATTTCTTTTTCAGTCAAATTCTTACAGTCGAAACCTCTCAACCACTCGCGACCACTTTCAACTTTGTTGACTTGAATTTTTATTACTGTTTTTAACCTCTAGTAAGCGACCACTGTTCCATATTTCAATGTTACTACAGACGCAAACTGAATGATTGTGTTACAGTTGAACTCTAATAAAAGGGAAATTTTGTAAATTGCATCAAAACTTCTAAATGTTGCAACACTTTGCGCTGATAGGTGCTGCTATACTGAAATTACTACAGATTCATATGATTCAAAGTTAAGAAACTGTTGTCTGACTTCTCGTAAGCGATCACCTCCAGTTAGCGACCACATTGGCTTTTAATTTTGGGTCGTCGCTTAGTGGCGTTCAACTTTACTTCATTTGCCTTCAGTTCGTAAAAAATAAAAAAGCCTATGATTTCTATTCACACGATTTCTTTGGTCAGCACCAGGAACAGAGTATGCGCAGTCAGGAGTAATACTAAATTGTAAGATGTTGATCATTTGAAAGGAATAATAGTCCAGTTTCGAATTCGCTATGGTCGCTGAACGAAAGCACTGAAGACGCATTTTTACAGGGTTAGCCTCAATCTGAAGTGATAAATTCACAAATTCAGGCGAGAGGATGACCTGTTTAGAGCCCTGTCTATTGTTTAGTTTTCAAATTAATTTCACGCACCTTCTGCCGGTATTTGTGGATATTTTACATCAGGTCGAGTCTAACCCTGTATCAATGTGTCATCGGTGTTTGATTCAGCGGTAATTTTAAATACGAAAATGGCTTATTATGGAGGGTATTATTATAGCTCGATTCAAACACCTTTAACACCAAAAAGTCGCTCAAAAATTGGAAGTGAATCTTTAATCCTTATAGATATTTGTGAAATTACATTGTTTGATTCAATACTTTAAGAATTCGTTGACAAATAAAATTCTACTAAATGCATAAATTCTACCTGGTACAATTTAGTTAAAATAGGTCAATATTACTACAGCAATTTTCATGAGTGCGGATCAACCATAATCTTACAACCTTCTCCGGACTTAAGCAACTCAAATGCCTGCAGAAAAAAATACAGCTGGTATTAATTTGACAAGCTTTAAAAAAAGCGTATGAATGATTCCACGCACTAAAAGGCACAATGTCTACAATAAAACTTCCACTTCTGACGTCAGTCGGTCAGTCATTCAGCATGCCTGTCAGTCATTCGGCATGCCTGTCAGTCATTCGGCATGTCTGTCAGTCATTCGGCATGTCTGTCAGTCATTCAGAATGCTTGTCAGTCATTCGGCATGTCTGTCAGTCATTCGGCATGTCTGTCAGTCATTCGGCATGTCTGTCAGTCATTCGGCATGCCTGTCAGTCATTCGGCATGTCTGTCAGTCATTCGGCATGCCTGTCAGTCATTCGGCATACCTGTCAGTCATTCGGCATGTCTGTCAGTCATTCGGCATGTCTGTCAGTCATTCGGCATGCCTGTCAGTCATTCGGCATGTCTGTCAGTCATTCGGCATGTCTGTCAGTCATTCGGCATGACTGTCAGTCATTCGGCATGTCTGTCAGTCAGTCTGAAAGAAAAGCCCGACCAGAAACCTCTAAGCTGAGGCGTTAGCTTTCGGTAGCTTAGCGTCGTAGTAAAAATATCAGTACGCTTCCTAACTTTTGTCCGTTATTGAAAATAACGAAATAGGAAGTAAAGATAACACCTTTGACCGGTAGGAATTGAACCAACGACCTGTGGAGGATATTCTTTACCCGAATCATGCCACAGCAGAGTTGTTACAGATCAACTCACCCTTTCAAATTGACTCATTGGAACCTGATGAGTTATGACTGGTGTTACATCAATTCTGCAAGAAATCGAGTCAGATTAAATCACAGCTATATTTGAAAGCTTCAGTCATATGTAATGGATCTGGCTCATAACTACCTGCATATAGTATTTAATTTTTATGAATTAGACTGCTTGTAGTCTTTTTCTATCCTGTGAGCAGCCGCCCCTCCCCTCAAGATAAATCCATTTTTCTTGAGGGGAGGGGTCAGTCACCTGTGCACAAACTATCCCTTTCTGGATAGTTCCCTGGGCTAACTTATCACAAGCGCGACCGAAGGTCGGTCAAACCCAAATCATACCGTCCAGAAGGACGTCGGACACCTTATTGAGACTTATATAACGGAGTAACTGGTTAGCTTTCAGCTGAGGTTAGTGGTAGCAGTTTATATAGTTAAATTTAGGACTAAGCAACCCAAGAAGCTAGGTGGTGCAGTGGTACGGTAGGCGATGTAAGCCTAAGCCTAGCTGAGGTCACAGGTTCAATCCTGAGTGGGGATTAGTGTCGATATTACGTTATATAAGTCTCAATAAAGTGTCCGACGTCCTTCTGGACGGTATGATTTAGGCACAACCCCGGAAGTACTCGTTCAGTCGCATGACTTTTGCTCGCGCGTGTGGTTGGCTTGCTCACTGTACTCGACAAAAAGGACAGCAGCAGGAAAGAAACGAACAAAAAAAAAACACACTGGGACGGTAGAACTTGTCAGATAAACCTTTACATAATGTAAGCTTTAAAACACTAGAAAACAGTATTGTACTTACTTGTTACTGAACAGTAACTCTTCGGACTTTTCCCAAGTGCTGAATATCTTCCTCCCGTGAATGGTTTTTAATGTCAAAGACTTCAATAAAACATCTTTGAGAAAGTTCTCCACGTGAAGCGGTTGCTTTTGGAAAATACAAAAGAAAATGACGCTTAGAAACGACTACAACAGTGTATCTGTTTTGATAACCTTTCCTCAGCACCAGAAGTCTAATATCAGATATTTGAGAAATATACCACACATTTGTATGGTGTATCCGCTCAATATACCACACATTTGTATGGTGTATCCGCTCAATATACCACACATTTGTATGGTGTATCCGCTCAATATACCACACATTTGTATGGTGTATCCGCTCAATATACCACACATTTGTATGGTGTATCCGCTCAATATACCACACATTTGTATGGTGTATTCGCTCAATATACCACACATTTATATGGTGTATCCGCTCAATATACCACACTTTTGTATGGTGTATCCACTCAATATACCACACATTTGTATGGTGTATCCGCTCAATATACCACACATTTGTATGGTGTATCCGCTCAATATACCACACATTTGTATGGTGTATCCGCTCAATATACCACACATTTGTATGGTGTATCCGCTCAATATACCACACATTTGTATGGTGTATTCGCTCAATATACCACACATTTATATGGTGTATCCGCTCAATATACCACACATTTGTATGGTGTATCCGCTCAATATACCACACATTTGTATGGTGTATCCGCTCAATATACCACACATTTGTATGGTGTATCACCGCTCAATATACCACACATTTGTATGGTGTATCCGCTCAATATGCCACACATTTGTATGGTGTATCCGCTCAATATACCACACATTTGTATGGTGTATCCGCTCAATATACCACACATTTGTATGGTGTATCACCGCTCACTGAACCACTGGGTTGTTGAAAGAAGACGAGAAAAGATTGAAAGGCACGAGGTTTTCAAGTGTTATTCCAACATTGCACCCATAAAGGGGTTGTCAGAGAGTCACGATGCATTTATTGTCACCTGACTAGCGCGCCGACGCGCTATTCTTCCCCTCGGTACCCTAGAGATAATAACATCCCGTAAGAGCAATCTACACTATCCATCCCCCTAGTAAAACAATTTTGTCACGCCGAAGGTTTTACGATCATCGACGAACTCTTCGGTGTGGTATCGGAAGCGGCACCTAGAACAAAAGGCCTATTGTTTAAATGTTAATGTGCGAATTTGAGCCGGGAGTACAATGGACCATTTCTTGATACGCATACAAACGTGGGGCTATTGCTTTTATCAAAAGCTGAGTTTCAGCTTTTATATAATAACTACATTTTCTATGTGGTTTACCAGTATAATAGTCAATAGCTACTGCCCAATCAGAGTGCGCGCATTATCTTCACTTTTTGTATGAATTGAACTAGACGGCAACCAGCGTACGATTAATTATTTGAATATTGCAGCCACAACTGAATGACAAAGCTTTTGTTTTATTTTATGCATCGAGCATCTGCAAACTGGTTCACGAACACCATGGAGTATTTACTAAGCACATTATAACACTCTACTGACACTCAGTTTTACACCTGAGTTGAGAAAAATAGTGTGGACCAAAGGGTCTAGGCGATCAAGTCTCGAACCATCAAAATTCAGATAGAAAGTCTGTCGTGTTGCATCTACGAGAGCACCGCTTATCCCGGCAAAAGTTTGTACATCCGTCAGCGCTGAAACCCTCGACAGGGGATTCTAGGACCACAAACTGAGTCAGCGTCGAGATACTCTTTCCTTAGTTTCGGTGTCTGTCTGATTTAGTTTACCTTAAGAATTCCTACAAGAACGATTCTTCCTCCTTTCCTACAGACAAAGAATAGTCATGCATTAACAAGCTGTTTATTTGTAACGAGTCAGTCCATGCAGTCCTCTTCTAATGCCCAATATTTATCGCCACCATTGTACAATAACCGTTCATGTCAACCCTTTAGACAGGCGTATGATGGATTTACGGGCGGAACCTAAACCAAATGCACTGGACTAGTGTTTAAGTGACTATTCGGCTATCTTGAGTAGTACAAAGCCTCTTGTAGAACACTTTCTGTTTTTATCAGCGCAAGTTATCTTTTTCTTTTTCTTTCTTTTTACCCGAAAAACATTTGAATCGTGATACAAAACTAATTGAGATTTTGAGAGGGCAATACTAAACACTTCGGGCCGGTTATTAAAACGAAGTTTCAACGGTGTTTAACAAAACCGCGGTCTGACTCAATTTCAATCTGGCCAACCCTAATATTTAAACGCTATTTACTGTAAACAATGTTAAGTAGGCATATAGCACAGACTAGAAAAAACATTAATCTCCTTAAAATAACCAACTTATAGACAGATATGGAGGTCCATTAATTTTCTTAAACCGCGGTCTAAGTAACACTTCGTTTCAATAACCGGCCCTCAAGGTTTGCGGGGGATACCTTCATCAATAAATTCATAAGGCAAAATTTTGGCAGGGGTGTCACTTTTGAAAAACGTGATTTTGTGTCCAAGTTTGCTCCTCGAGAAGAGCACAAAGCAAGTTGATTTCACCACTTACTGATCCGTCAAAACCTCTAGTGTGTCATATCTGAAGCCGATTTTTTGATCTCAACTCCAATTAAACTTATTAGCTTATTATTGATGCAGAAACATTACGGAGCCTGTTCGTGAATATTTCGCGCATTTTTCGGTATGAGCCGTCGCACTTCGTACATACTCAGCTATACTCTTTTCAGAAATGCACACTGATGAGCGGAACCTGTCCCCGCGACCTTAATGACTGGTTACGAGATCGAGGAAAACAAAATTCACTGTTTCCGGAAGGATCAGCCATTAAGTGATTTGTAATAATAGCAACACAAAAAACACAACAACACAGTTTGAAAAACGCGCTGAGCAATCGAGGTAAACATCAATCGCATCATAATCATGCCACCTTTTGTCACGGTCTGAACACGTGCGCTAGCGGGCAACAGTGCATTGTCAAAGGTGTTGCCCGCTCATGGACGTTTGATTGATGTTTGACAGGAAACAGTTTGTTAGATGTCATGTGACCATGAATCAACCAATGAACGCACACGTTGTATTGAGAAAAATTCCAGCTATATAACAATGTATTACATTGAAAAACAGATAGAGTCTTATATAGCGCACATATGGCATGTCTCATGGCGCTTTACATACACTTATGAGAATGAGTTCGGACGTCAGCTTATGGTTAGCTCAGTTGATAGAGCGCCAGTCTGGAGGTCGCGGGTTGGAATCCCTGAAGACGAAGGTGCTGCCTTTGCTATGACATCTGCAAAATGGTTATACCTTCACGTGGCTCGGAGGACTACGTAGAACTGGCGGTCCCGTCTCCGATGGGGAAGTAAAAGAACCACTGAGGACATAACAAAACCCTGGCTGTGACCACCCTCAGTGCCATACATCGTACATTATAATTCAACACATTGATACACTGCCCAAATATGGTCAAAAATTTATCGATATACGCTATGTCTACATGACGTATATCCAACGATGGATGTAAATTTCGCATTTTGACAAGAGAATGCAAAAATGACGGTTAAAAGAATATTATATTATTCGTATTTGGCACCCTTTCGCCCAATACGGAATATATTTTTTCCAACTAGCCATCAGCTGATAACGCAGTAGTGCCCTCTCAAAATCACAATTAGTTTATAATATCCACCTTAGTAAAGAGAAGCAGTTGTTGACCAATGGAGCTGCTCCCGAGCACTCAAGAAGACAACCAACCCCATCTCCTGATGTTTCTCTGAAAACTGACAAATAAACAGCACTTTTTACCCGGTAAAATGCACGCGACCACTGTCAGTTATCAGTTTTAGTATGACTTTAAAAAGAACAAAACATATTTACATCCATGAAAAACTAAATTGGTTAGACTTGCTAACATTTGTCCTTCATCTTTGCCTTTCATGGAACTTTGAGGTTAGGTTCTAAGGACAAACGGAAATCACTGTATTTTCTTCTGGTCAGTTGTTAATTGATCACCGTTTTTTTACCTGAAAATTACGTTTAGAATAGAGCGTAGTCGTAATTTGCTAAGAATTAAAATAAGCTCAGCCAACGATATATCGCGATTAATAACTAAAAAATGTAGCTTTCGGAATCATTGGTTTTTGCAGCAAAAACTCTACTCTACACACCAGCTTCTTCAAGGTTTTCTGTTTTTCCATTAACAAGAACATCTGCACCCATCTGCTTTGCTTTCTGAAGTCGTTTTTCCAAGATATCTGTAGCAATACTGAGGGGGGATAAAAAGATGAACGCAACATTCCTGACCTTCAAGTTGTATGACTGATCAGTGGTATCTTATTGTTAGCTTCGGTGTAATTACCGCCGAAACGGCAAAATACAATTCAATTTAATTAATGTCACTCGTTACAATAGTGCAACCACAATAACCCAACCACTGGCAGCCATAAAAACATGGTCGTATTAACGGGGAGGCTGTTTTGAACACGTTCAAAATATGATGCAACTTGGCGGCGATTTTGGGGAAATTACAGCAAATCGCAGCAAACGCCGCACACGAAACGCCCAGAAATCAAGGCCATGGAAGACCATCTCTCCCTTCCGCGCATGCCCCTCACGCGCGCATCCTCATAATTTCGCCCTATAAATAAACAGGCACCTGTTTCGCATGCTAATTTCTAAAAGGGCTTCAAATAAACATACATGGAAGCCTGTTCAGGCAACACCTACATTTTGACAGCTCCTACACACTTGGCAATTCCAACTGCAAATAAACCAATAGGGCCACACCCTGAAGACAAGAATGCGAAATCATGTTTATGTTCAGCTAACACAAACCAGGATTACAACCTTTAACCACGTTTTGCAGGGGTGTCAGTAAAACGCGGGGTCGGGGCCGGGATCAGGGATCAGGGTGGGATTAGGTCTAGGATTAGGTATGGGATTAAATATAATCCCTTTACCTAATCCTAACACTATGCCTAATCCCATACCTAATCCTAGACCTAATCCCACCCCAACCCCGGCCCCGACCCCGCGTTTTACTGACACCCGTTTTGCAGACCATGTACTGCTATACAGTCTAACCTCTAATGTTACCTCTCTACAATGTCCATTTTTTCTTATCCTATTGTCTTATTTATTCATTCAAATACAATTAAATAAATATTGAAAACTTCCCCCATAACAGCCACCTCTCTACAAAGGCTGAAAAAAACTCTCCAAAGGTGGCCACTGTAGAGAAGTTTGACTGTAGGAGGCAGTTTATCTAAAATCTTGTGCCTACATAGTAGTTTTTGTTATTAATAATACAAAAAAAAATTATTATACAAACAAAGTGCTAAATATGTCTTAGATGGAATACAACAGCAAATTAATACTATCTACATACTTCTAATAGCAATTTATTAGAATCATAAATTACAAATTCACCTTGAACTAGTACGGTGTCCCCACTGGGATCAACTTCTTCTACTGCTTGATGTGCAACACCAAATGCTAGAACCAGTGAAAACATTGAATAAGCCTTCCAGGGTTTACCCTACGGTGCTGAATTGCAGGATTTATGCAATTTGAAAATGTTGCCTCATCAAATTTACGTTGGCACATCAATTGAAATGAAATGAGTAATGAGCAGCATTGGTGTTTAGTTAAAATTAAGAATGGAAAGAAATTTGTCTTCCTGTAGGTCCAACATTTTAAAGAATTAATAAATGTTATAATTAGTAGTTTTTCTTGTGCTCTAACTGGCTACTCAAACTTTGAATGGTATATGCTATTCATGGCCGCCGTGACGTAACGTGAAAACCACCTATTGCTTGTAGCATACCATATAGCATTCTTACATTAAGAATCAACAAAATACGATTTGACTCTTCAAATAGCTGAGTTGACCACCCACTTACTATGCCTGGGAATAACAAAGTGAAGGTAGATAAGGATATTTTAATGAGAGATGAAATGAGTTGTCATGCATATGTTTACTTTTGTAAGATATGAAAACACTTACAGGGAAAGATGATTTAATTCAGTTGTTTAATTTAAAAATGTGACTACTTTTTTGAGCAATGAATATCAACCCTTACGTTCCAGTAAGCAGGCTCTGTCTACATCAAGATTTGTTTTCAGTTTATAGCAGTAGCGAGCTGGAATAATGGAGTACTGGGCAAACCCTGTAAAATCAAAAGCAAACAAATTCAGTTGACTGAAGACAAGACCTGAGTGAAAAACCAGTGTTTTAAATTGACTTTCAATTGACAAATCATCTTCCCTCAAATTGGACATGAGGGTCGCAAAGGGAGGGGGTACCTGATCACGCATCACGCCGAATTTTTAAGTGAAATCACGCATCACGGAGAAAATTTTTAACCAATCACGTAAATAAGAAGTACATGTAATCCGGCATTAAAATGGTAACAAATCAACATAGGCCATACCCGATTGGATGCATACCGTAAATATTGTATTCAACGGATGTTTTTAGAAGGATTGCATGTTAATTGATGAATCTTAATTCTCGTTGAAGCGAGAAGATCGAGTGTATATAATCTGGAATACCACGCGGTCAAAACAAAATAGCACTAAAGAGTCTTGAGTCTTGAGTCTTGAGTCTATTGTTTCCGGATTTCAGTTTTGGACCAACCACGTTGATAAAAGGTCAAGAAACAACAAGGCAGATGTTGATTTAGACAATTTACGTTGAGTCCTTTGAGTGATAGCTTCCGGTTTTCAAAAAATGTCGAAAGCATTCACGTATCACAAAAATCTAATACTTTAGGTAAATCACGTGTCACGCGCTTCTAAAATAGCAAATCACGCAATACACTACGCTATCTGGTCACGCATCACGCTGTTAATTTGGGCACAATCACGCATCACGCGGCTAAGTTTGGGGCAATCACGCGTCACGTAAAACCCCTTTGCCACCCTCGGACATGTTTGCCAGTGAATATATGATCTACCTCCATAAATTGTTCCTCTTCCAACGCCAAACTGATTCAGATTCTGGCAAATGTGACGTAAATCTGTTAACCAAACAAAATGCACCATTATCATCGGTTAACTTCAAATAATGTAATGTAATTGTCGATATCTGAACATTGTACAGTGCTCCTTAAGCTATCTTACCATGCAAACATTGATAACATTCCCCACAATAGAAGTGATTTTCACAGCAGACATGTTGTCCCACAGAAACATCCTCCCCACATTCAGGACCAACCCTGCACAACCTAATAAACACAATTTGACAGCACAAAGACTAAGATTTCAGGCAGCTGTGTAAAGGTTTTAAAAAGACAATAAATTGTTTTAAAGATACATAACAAAGCCCAATACTGTACCTCTCCAACACACTCATGGCCAGGAATAAATGGCAATGTTGCTATTGTCTTTGCAGCTAAAGAGTAAAGGCAAGAAATAGACAACTAATACTACTGTAACAGTTTGTAACATCTAAAAAGGGAAACATATTACAAAACACACAATTATTTTCCCAATTATACTGTTGTCTGGTTTAACTACTGAACTGGTGTCATTTGTAAATTATGAAGTCAAATGGAAGTTTGATGGTCCACAGAGCCAAAGCTTACATGAAAGGGGAAGGGGGATGATCATGTACCCTGTACCCCCACCCACCCCCTTCCTGGGCTTTCTTCCACCAATCAGTATTACTTTCCTTCTGGATGGGAAAGATGAATCGAGATCAGGCTTGAAAATCTTCATCATGAATTCCTAACTTGGAACATACCATACTTTATCTCAACCAGAGCAGTTAACTCTACCAGCTGTTCATTTACCCAGTTATCATAGCACACTCATAAAGGCCTTGGTAAAGGTAAAGTTGCACACAAGCCATTATATTGCCATAGCTGGCTCACACGGCCTGAGCTTAATCCAGTTTCTGTAACATAAAGCAACTAGGAGTATTGCTACTCCCCCCTGGATTGGATGCAAGTCCATCGCAGGGTTACCCCCAGCATTTTGTCGCCGGTACCCATTTATACACCTGGGTGGAGAGAGACAAAGTTTCATGTCTAAGGAAACAACATGATGGCAGAGACCAGGCTCGAACCACCGACCTTCAGATCTAACGTCCAACATGCTAGCCACTACATCACTGCACAGGCTAATCACTACACCACTGCACAGGCTAGCCACTACATCACTGTGCCTCCACACTGTGCCATATTCTTGGCTTTCACTTACGTCATATCAAAATTCAGAAGCATTAAACAATAGATTTTGAATCCAAAATGTTTATGGAATTGTAGAGAGTTTAAAACTACACATCTTCGCCAAATTTTGAAGCACCAAAGCATTTTGTTCAAGAGTTATAGGCGAACGAGTATTAGACATTTTTAGTAAGAAATGTATGGAGCGGCCATCTTTGTGCCCCACTCAGGCAACTCGGCTTATAAACGCTTATAATGCAAACAATAACTTTCAGCTGATTCAATTTTGTTTATTTTCACAGCTTATCTGTAATAGCGTGACAAATTGCGTGACGAATTGCGTGACACATTTAAAACCTTTGTAAATCGGAAGCAAAACATCGTGAAAACCTGAAATTTTCTGTGAAAGATTAATAATACTTGTATCCACATGCCATGTTAGAAACAGCTTTGTAGGATGTATTAAGTTTAGATTTTTTAATTTTTATAACGTCATGTAAAAACCAAGAATAATTATAAAATTAATTAGACTAAACCTTTGGGATGTATCAAATCTACGGTCCACTAAACGGAGTCCAGTCCACTATTCAATTTACGCGTCAGCTGGATCCATGCATGGTTAAAGAGAGCACCTCTAAAAAACCCCTGACAAGGCCTCATTTGCATAGCCACATACTTCACAATACGATCAATTCCTTTCATACCATCACTCAAACAAAAACAGCAAACAGAATAAGAGTGGGTATGCATATTGCTCAATGCCCGATGATGCATTTGTTTTATAAGCTTACGCTTTAATATACAATATTGGTATTGTCATACCTTCATTCCACTCGTACAGAATGGTATCCGAGCCACATAGGGACACTTTAAGAATTTTTACAAGCAGTTCTCCTTTGCCAGGCTGTGGAACAGGAATATCTTTGTAAACGTACGACTCTTTTTCCTCCTCCTTGATAAGCACTTTCATCTCCCCCGACATTTTTTTAGGACGCTAATGAGTGAAGCCTGGTGACCAGTGATGGATGCCCAGAACACAAGAGATGGGTGGGGAGGGTAGTGGAGGAGGAGTGACATCAAGCGTATCAAGTATTAAAAAAAAATACTCAAGAGTTGAAAACAAACTAGGGGGAATAAATTTTTTTCTGTCAGATTTTCTATCGTATATGCATGATTTATCTACTAACCTTACCGCTGTCGATTGTTTTCTTTTGATTCCTCGCGAAGCGAGGTGTATAAATTTGACGTGCGGATTCGCGTGGGGATCGCGCGTGGATCGCTGTAGGGCAATGGAATCTCTGTCCTACAGTTGCCTAGCAACAAAACCGACGTCATCCAGTGTGACGTCAATGCCTATAAAACGAATCTCAACCGCTGACAATGTCGCACTCTCATGTTTATTCATTGAGGGTGGTAAAGGGTTTTTTTCGTGATCCGTTAAAAGGCCTTCTTTTTTTCCCGTGAATTGTGAAATAGCTATTTTTTTTCCCGTGAAACGTGATTTGGATACATACCCGTGAACCGTGAATCGACTTTTTTTCATGAGCACTGCAAAATGACTGTTGTTTTTTCCTCGTGAAATGCTACTGTAAACCGTGATTCTTTATCCAGTAAGCGTTTAACTACGCCGGTGGTAAATTGCGTGACGAATGCATGACCGTGACTGACCGTCATTCTGGACCCCAGGTCACTCTACAAGGTTAGGTAATTTTACACAACATCAGCAAAACAAGGAACTCAGCTTTCTTTGTACATCAGGAAGAACGAGGAGTGGACGGTCGGTGAAGACAACAAACAAAGCTGTACTTTGGATGTAATCAGAAACCCATAAGGGGGTTGAAACGTGTAACACGCATTCACAGCTTCCGAATATTCACTTTTTGCTCAGTACCATATTTGGAAACCCCTCGGTCCCTCAAGATTGGAAACAAGATGTTCTAGCGAATTGATTGGTTAATATTTTGATTACGGCTGTAACAACGTCTTAGCAAATTATCACATCGTCGTGGGTTCGAATCCCACCGAGGTCAAAGATTTTTTCTTTCCCTCGTGTGGTCCCTCATTTCCTTACTAGGGCTAACGCTCAGTACAGAGGAATTTATGGGTTTACCTGAGCACTATAATTTACACACAGAGTTAATTCTCTGATTCCTTGTTTGTATCACCAGTGCTACGTGGCTCAACATTTATTAGTACCCTTCACATTCTCATTGCCACGAATTACCACCTTATTACCCACGATCTGCTCCCGTACGGCCTCGTGGCTCAAGCGGTAGAGCGACGGAAGATCTAATCCGGAGGTCAAGGGTTCGAATCCCACCGAGGTCAAATATTTTTTCTTTCCCTCGTGTGGTCCCTCATTTCCTTACTAGGGCTAACGCTCAGTACAGGGAAATTTATGGGTTTACCTTAGCACTATAATTTACACACAGAGTTAATTCTCTGATTCCTTATGAATAATCGGAAGCTTGTTTTGAAGCGTAGAAGAGACAGTTGCACGTTTCAACCCACTTATGAGTTTCTGATGTAATTTAATTAGCAAAAAGTAAGGAATTTTTTTCCCGTGAAATGGCCATTTTATTCTCCGTGAAACGTGAAATGACAATTTTATTCTTCGTGAACCGTGATCCAGACCCCCCCTTTACCACCTTTCATTGCGTAGGGCTGATCGTCTGTTGGCGAAACCCGACCAATTTCACATACAAATGAGAGAACAACGAACACAACAACGCTGGATTCAACAAGTGGCTAGAAATCCTCGCCCGAGATCATTTACCACCTAAAATCAGCTGGATAGAGCGAGAACGGCGACTTGAAATTCTGCGCGAGCAACGAAGAAGAAGAAGACCACGACAAGAGACCACAGAGCAGAGAGAACATCATGCATCGATTACAAAGACTCCGAACGGCCCAGGCACACCTGTTGTTCTGTGTATTTGCATGCTTTGAACAAACTTGGAATTTTGTGGTCGAAAAGAGGTGATTCCGAGAAAGCTTTAGGGTTTCTTCAGGAGGCAGAGAAGTTGTACCATACCTTTACCAAGGAAGATGGTGGATCACCCTATGAAATGCATGAGTAAGTTTACTTTGTCTACAGCTTTAACTGCAACTTTAAACTTTATTGCTTCCTAATACATTGTTCCTAATATATCTAAATTGATTCTTGCAATATAAGTGATGAGGGAGTCTATAGAAAAGCAAAAAAAATGCTTGAATTTATAGATCCCTATATATATGGAAACCAGAAATGCGGTCAACTGCAATTTACAGAACTATATCATAACTATATTTTAGCAACTTTGTTTACTTTGTCTATACAGCTCTACAACATTGCAATTTTGTTTATACAACTTCTTGATTTTGCAACACAAAAGTGATCAATTTTGCAAAGTCAATAAGATTATTACAGTATCATATGATTAAAACTGCATACCATGCCAAAGAGCTACACTATGTGTATGAGGGAAACCAAACAAAATGCTGGGAGTAACCCTGCAATACTGCATGAGGCACTTGATGCTTGAATGATGCTGCATGGCTGGCCACAGTGGGTCAGCCCATGGGTCACTAAACACAGATTTAATGGGTTTTTGCGTCGACGAAGGAGACGCTTCCTAATCTTGTCAGCTTGGCGGAACGAATCGAAAAAAGTGTCGGTACCAAATCTGCGCCATCTTAAAACGTCAAAATAGTATCCAGCATGCTTAGCGCGTCGTCTAGGCGGAACGAATCGAGAAAAGTGTCAGTACCAAATCTGCGCCATCTTGAAACGTCATAATAGTATCAAGCATTCCCAGCGCGTGGAAATCAGGCATCATCCTGGGGAGCTGGGGTTCCGAAATGTCACATGTGAATAATCTATTTGTCTTGATTTAGTTTCGGATATTTTCCCGTACGGCTCAATATTTCAATGCCTACTAAAAGTACGCAGTGAAAAAATTGGACGAAGATTCTTCTCCGGACCAAGTAAGTTGTTGGGTCTCTTTGGAATCAAGCAAGAAGTTATCGGATTTTCCTCGCTACCGTTCTGGTATGTTTTGAATGTTCTATCTTGATTTTGCTGTGGTTCTCTGCCTGATTTGGGAAGCTTTCACCTAAATACCGACGTCGTTCTTCGCGATGTTCTTCGGTACGGTGCAATTCGCTGTATGTCTTGTAGCAATAATTCACTGACCGGCCCCTCCAGGCGAACGCAGATTAATTTTACAGTGCTCGAAATTGCGCCTGTATCGGGCGCATTTGCGACTTTAAAGATTTCGCAGTTTTGTGACTAAAATTTGTCTAGCTAATAAAGGAATCATATTCAACAGTCTTGTGTCTCACTTGCAACTGGTAGTTGTAATTTTTTCCGAAAAATTCTGCGAAATTCACGTTGAATGTTGACTTAATCGTCGATTTCATGCTCCATTAACGCGGTGTCCAAGAAGTTTATCACGGGAGCACTTTTTCAGGCTTTCTCAGAAATTTCTCATTTCCGGTTCCGTTATTAGTACATGTACTGGTCGTACTGAGGAGTATGATTTCAGAATCGGAGAAATAACCGAAATGAAATCAAGACAAATATACTATTTATATGTCGGAAAAATCTGAGACCTTTCGGAGTACACAGCACGGCAGGATTTTGCCCGATCCCACGGCGTGACATATCTCGCGACATACGGTAGCCCTTTTAAACAGTGGCTGAATTAATTCATGAAACTGAGGTACTAGGTCATCTGTTTTCTTTTTTTCCTAATACAATCAGGGACTGGAATAGCCTACCCCTGAACGTTGTTGAGGCAGAAACTGCAAATTCTTTCAGAGCTACGTTAGTTATGTTCTGACTTTTTATTTTTGTTATTTAATATTATTAGTAAGACCGCTGACCACTTGCTAAGAATCATCTAATCGATGGAGAGCAAGAATTTGGAAAATAAATAAAATAAGAAGAGGTGCCACGGGATAAGGAGACGCACTGTAATCTATGATTACAACTAGTTGGTAACATTTTAAAGTACCAGATTCATTAGTGAAACAAGCGGACACGAGTGCCATAGGCATGAACATGGGAGCCAAAGGCACAAACTTCAAGGAAGGTCCGGGGGCATCCCACGGAAATTTTTTTAATTGCACTCTCTGAAACACCATTTCCTGTGTACCCTGGACCAGAAGTGGTTAACCGGGAAGGTCTTTTAAGGCATTAAAATGCTCACAAAAAATGAAAGATTTGAATTGGCAATTATGATAATTATCAGTCTGTATGTAGGGGTATAGAATGGTAAATTCGAGACTGCGAGACTGCGAGAACCCATGTTTAAAAATTCGAGACCGAGACTTTAGCGTTTCTATCAAATCCGAGTCCGAGACTCCAATTGCTGGGAAATGTCAGGCCGATAGTACTAAAAAAGCTTAAAACGTGACTGAAATCTCCAACGGAAGCTGAGATTTACGAGAAAAATTTACGAGACTTCGAGATCCAAATTATCAAAATTCGAGACTTCGAAAATTATAGCGAGCCCGAGATTCCGAGACCCCAATTTCAAATGCCGAGAATTCGAGACCCGGTGAATATTTTCCGAGACGCATCATTTCCGATTGACCATTCTATATCCCTGCATGTGTCGAAAACAGATTCCATTCTGGAAGAGTGTGGGATATTCCCAGATATGACAGATGGTTTTCTTAACTAAACATTATTGTAAATTATTTTCAGCAAGTCCAGTTCTTCCTTGAGTGATGCATCTGGACAATCACTGATGTTTGAACACTTCAGAAAATACTTTTTTCATGTGAAAGTACCAAACCTTACATCTCAAACTACCAGATGTTACGTCCGGCCTCCGGCGTCAAATAAAACCCCTGAGACTTAACATGCTGTATTAAAAACTGAGCAAAAGTCAGTTGGTCAGTTTCTTTTAAAAATAAAATCTAACAAAAGGTGTACCCATACCAGTTTTCAAGAGCATAGTGCAAACCAGGAGAAAATACAATGCACCAATAGTTTTTACATAAAGTAGAGGTCGCTTCTGAAAAATCAGTTATTTCTGAGTGAAAAATGCCGTAAATGACACTAAGGATATTCTAGATTGAATTTCTTTCTTTGCAGACTTTTTTACCCTGAAGAAAACTTCAAGTCAGATCTTGAGCGAGAAAGGGGGTTTGGTGCAACATTCACCCATACTCTGTACTACCTTGCACAAGTCAACGCAGCCATAGGACAGTCTAAGAAAGGAGCTATGTATTGCCATACAACTCTGCTTCGTCAACTGGAGACAGAACAGTATGATCCAGTAGACTGGGCCCTAAATTGTGCTACGCTGTCCCAGTACTACATCACACAAGGAAGTTACATGCGCATGAAAACGGGTACGCGGCAAGCATAGTAAGAGATCACTGTTCCATATTTCAATGTTACTAAAGACGCAAATTGAATGATTGTGTTACAGTTCAACTCTAATAAAAGGGAAATTTTGTAAATTGCCTCAAAATTTCTAAATGTTGCAACACTTTGCGCTGATAGGTGCTGCTATACTGAAATTACTACAGATTCATATGATTCAAAGTTAAGAAACTGTTGTCTGACTTCTCGTAAGCGATCACCTCCAGTTAGCGACCACATTGGCTTTTCATTTTGGGTCGTCGCTTAGTGACGTTCAACTGTCCTTCATTTGCCTTCAGTTCGTAAAAAAATAAAAATAAAAAAGCCTATGATTTCTATTCACACTATTTCTTTGGTCAGCACCAAGAACAGAGTATGCGCAGTCAGGAGTAACACTAAATTATAAGATGTTGATCATTTGAAATGAATAATGATGGAGGGTATTATTATAGTAGAACAAGGAGCAAAGGACCGCGAACGAAAATGCTGCTGGAGTACGTAGGATCTATAGAAGATCTGATCAGCCAAAAATAGTAATACAAACATAGTGAGCAAAGCTGATATACTCTGAGAACATTTAACGCGACAACGACATGATAGAGCCCAAACTGAAAGCCAAAATGCAATGCAATGTCCACGGTTGCATTTTGGCTTTCAGTTTGGGCTCTATCATGTCGTTGTCGCGTTAAATGTTCTACGTAGTATCAGCTTTGCTCACTATGATTGTATTATTATAGCTCGATTCAAACACCTTTTAACACTAAAAAGTCGCTCAAAAATTGGAAGTGAATCTTTAATCCTTATAGATATTTGTGAAATTACATTGTTTGATTCAATACTTTAAGAAGTCGTTGACAAATAAAATTCTACTAAATGCATAAATTCTACCTGGTACAATTTAGTTAAAATAGGTCAATATTACTACAGCAATTTTCATGAGTGCGGATCAACCATAATCTTACAACCTTCTCCGGACTTAAGCAACTCAAATGCCTGCAGAAAAAAATACAGCTGGTATTAATTTGGCAAGCTTTAAAAAAAGCGTATGAATGATTCCACGCACTAAGAGGCACTACAATAAAACTTCCACTTCTGACGTCATTAAGTAACAAAAGAAAATTAGTCAAACAGAAAGGCGGTCAGCGGTCGGCCTGAGCCATGTTGTCGGTCAAATTAAAGGGACACTGTCCTGGCTGATATATCGTGTTTTCATAATTATGGCCAGGAGCTTGCTTTAAGTTTACTTTATTATCTTAAAGGGACACTGACTCGGCTGATATATCGTGTTTTCATGATTATGGCCAGGAACTTGCTTTAAGTTTGCTTTATTATCTTAAAGGGACACTGTCTCGGCTGATATATCGTGTTTTCATGATTACGGCCAGGAACTTGCTTTAAGCTTGTTTTATTATCTTGAAATAGGAACAAAAACATCACCAAAATGATGGAAGCAAGGAAATATTAAAGATGAATCACTGTCCGTACTGCGCAATCTCAGCTCGGCAATGTTTGTGAGACTCACAAACAAGGAACGTTTACTAGCAAAAATGAAAATTACACGACAAACTTACCTTTTCCTTCATTATCAACGTCAGATATCCTTGCCAAACAATAATAACAAATAAAAGAACCACAAAGTTTTCGGTAGGGTCGTACCTCTCATAAACCTCTATTTTCATTGACACAAATTAAAATGATTTTGCTGCGTGGCACTCACGGTTAATGATAATATTGAAATTTAGTTAAGACTGAGTGCCGAAAAAGAACTGACAAAGACAGTCAGACGTTTCGGGGATAACCTCTTCATCAGTGTTTGTGTTACTTTAACGAGACAAACGCTCGTGCACACGTACAATTTGTACGTGTGCACGAGCGTTTGTCTCGTAAAAGTAACACAAACACTGATGAAGGGGTTATCCCCGAAACGTCTGACTGTCTTTGTCAGTTCTTTTTCGGCACTCAGTCTTAGCTAAATTTCTCTATTTTCATTGGCCGTTCTAAAACAGTACCTGCTATTGTTTATAGGGATAGGGGCATTGTTTAGGTCATTCATCTATTGTTTTGGTGAGCCAATAAAACAACTCGTTCAAAGGAGGTACGACATGACCCAAAGTTTTCCCAAACCAACGTTTCAGCTCATCGAGCATTCGTAAACACAACGGCCGTAACGGCGGACTGACGGTTTACTCCCATTTACTCCATGTATGCTATTACCGAAGTGTAACATATCAACAAATTAAAAAAAAACCAAGATTGCGCAGTACAGACTGTAATTCAGCTTTAACCAAAGAGACAAAATAGCGGCTTAAAAGGTCAAAATTCTAAAAAAATGACAATTTTGATTTGTTGACTGCCCAATAAGGAATCGAATATGATGAACCGTAATCCGCTTCCATCCTTGCAATCCTGCACTTTATCTCCAAACTGTTGAATTAAGTTGTATATTTGGTGGCATTTGGTGATATGACATGAAAATTTTGTATTTCGGCAGGACAGTGCCCTTTTAATTGTCCAGTCATTCGGCATGCCTGTCAGTCATTCGGCATGCCTGTCAGTCATTCGGCATGCCTGTCAGTCATTCGGCATGCCTGTCAGTCATGCGGCATATCTGTCAGTCATTCGGCATGCTCTGTCAGTCATTCGGCATGCCTGTCAGTCATTCGGCATGTCCTGTCAGTCATTTCGGCATGTCTGTCAGTCATTCGGCATGTCTGTCAGTCAGTCTGAAAGAAAAGCCCGACCAGAAACCTCTAAGCTGAGGCGTTAGCTTTCGGTTGCTTAGCGTCGTAGTAAAAATATCAGTACGCTTCCGAACTTTTGTCCTTTATTGAAAATAACGAAATAGGAAGTAAAGATAACACCTTTGACCAGTAGGAATTCAACCAACGACCTATGGAGGATATTCTATACCCGAATCATGCCACAGCAGAGTTGTTACAGATCAACTCACCCTTTCAAATTGACTCATTGGAACCTGATGAGTTATGACTGGCGTTACATCAATTCTGCAAGAAATCGAGTCTGGTTAAATCACAGATATATTTAAAAGCTCCAGTGATATGTAATGGATCTGGCTCATCACTATACCTGCATATAATATTTATGAATTAGACTGCTTGAAGTGTGAGCAGCCGCCCCCTCCCCTCAAGAAAAATCCATTTTTCTTGAGGGGAGGGGTCAGTCACCTGTGCACAGACTATTCCTTTCTGGATAGTTCCCTGGGCTAACTTATCGCAAGCGCGACCGAAGGTCGGTCAAGCCCAAATCATACCGTCCAGAAGGACGTCGGACACCTTATTGAGACTTACTTAACGGAGTAACTGGTTAGCTTTCAGTTGAGGTTAGGGGTAGCAGTTTATATAGTTAAATTTAGGACTAAGCAACCCGAGAAGCCAGGTGGTACAGTGGTACGGTAGGCGATGTAAGCGTAAGCCTAAGCGTAGCTGAGGTCACAGGTTCAATCCTGAGTGGGGATTTTAGATTTTCTTTTTTACACTTAAAAATTTATTGAAATAAAATTCTAAGTGTCGACATTACGTTATATAAGTCTCAATAAGGTGTCCCACGTCCTTCTAGACGGTATGATTTAGGCACAACCCCGAAGGTCCTCATTCACTCGCATCACTTTTGCTGGCGCGTGTGGTTAGCTCACCCACTGTACTCGACAAAAAGGGAGACTAAAAAGGACAGCAGCAGCAGGAAAGAGACGAACAAAAAAACACACTGGGACGGTAGAACTTGTCAGATAAACCTTTACATGATGTAAGATTTAAAACACTAGAAAACAGTATTGTACTTACTTGTTACTGAACAGTAACTCTTCAGACTTTTCCCAAGTGCTGAATATCTTTCTCCCGTGAATGGTTTTTAATGTCAAAGACTTAAATAAAACATCTTTGAGAAAGTTCTCCACGTGAAGCGGTTGCTTTTGGAAAATACAAAATAAAATGACGCTTAGAAACGATAACAACAGTGCATCTGTTTTGATAACCTTTCTACAGCACCAAAAGTCTAATATCAGATATTTGAGAAATATACCACACATTTGTATGGTGTATCCGCTAAATATACCACACATTTATATGGTGTATCCGCTCAATATATCACACATTTGTATGGTGTATCCGCTCAATATACCACACATTTGTATGGTGTATCCGCTCAGTATACCACACATTTGTATGGTGTATCTGCTCAATATACCACACATTTGTATGGTGTATCCGCTCAATATAACACACATTTGTATGGTGTATCCACTCAATATACCACACATTTGTATGGTGTATCCACTCAATATACCGCACATTTGTATGGTGTATCCGCTCAATATACCACACATTTGTATGGTGTATCCGCTCAATATACCACACATTTGTATGGTGTATCCACTCAATATACCGCACATTTGTATGGTGTATCCGCTAATATACCACACATTTGTATGGTGTATCCGCTCAATATACCACACATTTGTATGGTGTATCCGCTCAATATACCACACATTTGTATGGTGTATCCACTCAATATACCACACATTTGTATGGTGTATCCACTCAATATACCGCACATTTGTATGGTGTATCCACTCAATATACCACACATTTGTATGGTGTATCCGCTCAATATACCACACATTTGAATGGTGTATCCGCTCAATATACCACACATTTATATGGTGTATCCACTCAATATACCACACATTTGTATGGTGTATCCGCTCAATATACCACACATTTGTATGGTGTATCCGCTCAATATACCACACATTTGTATGGTGTATCCGCTCAATATACCACACATTTGTATGGTGTATCCGCTCAATATACCACACATTTGTATGGTGTATCCGCTCAATATACCACACATTTGTATGGTGTATTCGCTCAATATACCACACATTTGTATGGTGTATCCGCTCAATATACCGCACATTTGTATGGTGTATTCGCTCAATATACCACACATTTGTATGGTGTATCCGCTCAATATACCACACATTTATATGGTGTATCCGCTCAATCATATGCCCCCATTTGTATGGTGTATCCACGAGGTTGTTGAAAGAACACGAGAAGAGATTGTAAGTCACAAGCTTTTCAAGTGTTATTTCAACATCCTAAGTGGTTTATTGCACCGATAAACAATACAAACGTGTGGCTATTGCTTTTCTCAGAAGCTGTGCTTCAGCTTTTATATAATAACTACATTTTCTATGTGGTTTACCGGTATGATAGTCAACAACAACAAAAAGTCTTTATTTTCAGAAACACAGTTACATATTGCTCAATCAGAGGGCGCGCATTATCTTCACTTGTTGTATAAATTAAACTAGACAGCAACCAGCGTACGATTAATATTGCAGCCACAACTGAATTACAAAGCTTTTGTTATGCATCGATGTAGTGTATTAGGACAGCGGTTGCGTATATATTGACAAGTACATCCGGGACATGGGGAGAGTGTAAGCGAGCGGGAAACGGCGAGCGAACGTGTACTGTGTGTGCTCGGAATAAAGCTTATGTTTCAGCCTTTGTGGCTTGCCTTGGTGGCTATTCAATACTACAAATTGGCGACGAGGATGGCAAGTTCAGGGGAAAGAGCGTTGCCGCCTTTAGATTTAACGGGCTCTTCCTCTCAAGTCGCGGAACGTTGGCGACAGTGGAAACGATCGTATCAGTATTACATTGATGGCAAGGGAATCACGAATGCTTCTCGGAAAAGAGCTCAATTGCTTCATTTAGCGGGCATGGAAGTCCAAGATATGTACGAAGATCTTCCAGATCCTGGACCAGTTAATGCAGATCAGGATAATGAATATGTAGTGTGTCTTCGAAAGCTGGATGCTCATTTTCGAGCCGAGGACAATGTGCCATATGAGAGACATGTTTTTCGTCAACTTGCGCCGACCCAGGGGGAGACCGCTGACAAATTCATGGTTCGTTTACGTAAACAAGCCCGTCATTGCAATTTTGGGGCAGCCTTGGAGGAAAATTTGCGAGACCAACTGATTGAAAAGTTGCCTAATGTTGAGTTGAAGAAGAAACTACTGGAAGTCAATAATATTACTCTGGAAGCTGCAATGGAGAAAGTTCGAAAGTGGGAAGCCTCACGTGAGCAAGCAAGTCAAATGGTCACGCCAAGTCAAGAGCCTGGAGCAGGCACTAATGTGGTTGAAGAAAGTTCTGGGCATGGATCTAAAGGAAAAGGAGTTTGTTTCAATTGTGGTAAAGAGGGTCATTTTGCTCAAGATAGGAATTGTCCAGCTCGAGGTCGGAAGTGCAGTAAATGTGGGAAATATGCTCATTATGCTAGCTGCTGCAAAGGGGGAAGAAACCCAAAGTTTGGAAAACAAAGTACCACCCAACGACGGGGAGGCAGGCAGCAACGTCGTGGTAAAGGAGGACAGGCCAATGCTGTTGAGGGTCCTTTTGAGCACTCAGGTGAGGATGACACATATGCTTTTACTATAGAAGAACAGACATGTGCTTTGTCGACTTCTGCTGAGCCAGTGATCTCTGTGAGCATTGGTGGAGTCAGCAGAGACATGTTGATTGATTCAGGTTCTGCAAGCAACCTAATTAGCATGGATACTGTACGGGAACTAAAACATCATGGGCTAAAGATTGAGTTACAACCCTGCACAAAAAAGTTGTATGCCTATGGGGGCCGAGAGCTTGAAATTGAAGGCCAGTTTCAGTCAGAAGTTTCTGTAGCCAAAACAAAGATTGTGGCAGATTTCATTGTTGTCAAAACAGGGCGTTGTTTGTTAGGATATTCGACTGCCACAGATCTTGGAATCCTTCGTGTGGATCCGGCAGGAACTCTCGGTACAGGGAACTGTAACACTGTTGATGACACTCTTGTAGGACAACTCAAAGCAAAGTACCCCAGTGTGTTCCATGGGATTGGGAAACTAAAGGGTTATCAGTTGAAGCTACATGTTGATCCTAGTGTAACCCCAGTGGTTCAAAAGATGCGCCGAGTGCCCTTTTCCCTAAAGGACAAGGTAACTGCCAAGGTTAATGAACTCCTTGAGAAGGACATAATTGAGAAGGTTGAGGGGCCTACGGCATGGGTTAGCCCAGTTGTTGTTGCACCAAAAGCGTCTGGAGACATAAGATTATGTGTCGATATGCGAAGAGCTAACGAAGCCATTATCCGTGAGAGATTGCCTATACCAACCATAGATGAAGTCCTTGAGAGCCTTAATGGGAGTGCTGTGTTCTCGAAACTAGATTTGAGATGGGGCTTTCACCAGATCGAGTTGGATGCTGATTCAAGGGATATCACTGCTTTTGCCACCCATGACGGAATCTTCCGGTACAAGCGTTTGAGCTTTGGTGTCAATGCCGCACCGGAAAAGTACCAGCATATCATCACCCAGTCAATGGCAGGTCTACCAGGAGTGGCTAATATAGCAGATGATCTTATCGTTCACGGTCGAGACACTGAGGAACATGATAAGAACTTAAACAGTGTGTTGGAGCGTCTTAGTGAGAAGCAGCTGACTGTGAATGCTGAAAAGTGCACTTTCCGGATGAACAAAGTGGTGTTCATGGGCCTTTTGCTTAGCAAGCATGGAGTCGGGCCTACTGAGGAAAAAGTCAGAGCTGTTGCTGAAGCAAGTCAACCACAGACACCTTCAGAAGTTCGTAGCTTCTTGGGGCTCGTGGGATTCAGTGCCAGATTTATACCCGATTTTCCAACTACTGCTGATCCCCTTAGGAGACTTGCGAGAAAAGGAGAACCGTTTTTGTGGGGTGAAGAGCAGGAGAAGTCATTTCAGAAATTGAAGAGTCAAGTTGCAAGTGCACCAGTCTTAGCGTACTTTGATAAGGATGCGCATACCCGTGTTATTGCTGACGCCAGTCCGGTAGGACTTGGAGCAGTCCTGGTGCAAGAGAAGAATGGAGAAAGTCGTGCCGTCTGTTATGCCAGTCGTAGTCTGAGTCAAGTGGAGCGCCGTTATAGTCAAACCGAGAAGGAAGCACTAGCCTTAGTATGGGCGTGTGAACGCTTTCACCTCTACTTGTATGGGCTCCCACAGTTTGATCTTGTAACAGACCATGAAGCACTCAAAGTCATCTATTCAAGGAAGTCCAAACCTTCAGCCAGAATAGAGCGCTGGGTTTTGCGTTTGCAACCCTACAACTATCAAGTTTGTTATGTGCCTTCAAGAAAGAATATAGCAGATGCACTTTCCCGACTGACAAAGATACCTGCTTCAGATCAGTCCCTGCAAGATGATGGATATGTACGCTTGGTAGCTCTGCATGCTGTCCCTACTGCGTTGAGAATCAAAGAGATTGAACGGGTCTCAGCACAAGATTCAGAGTTGCAAGCAGTCAGAAGTTGCCTCATTGAAGGAAAATGGGACAATGCTCCTAAGCCATATTTGCCAGTGCGCAATGAGTTGACCTTTATCGGTCATGTAATTCTACGGGGGACAAGAATTGTTGTACCTCAGGCTCTTCGCAAGCGAGTTGTCAGTTTGGCACACGAAGGGCACCAAGGAGTTGTAAAGACAAAGGAGAGACTTAGAACAAAAGTCTGGTGGCCTGGAATGGATCGCGATGCAGAGAGAAGATGCGCTGAGTGTTACGGATGCCAGTTGGTTACTAAGAATGTCCCACCTCCACCAGTGAAACCAACCATGCTACCCAAACAACCGTGGGAAGAAGTAGCTGTGGATCTAATGGGTCCATTACCGTCTGGAGAACACCTGTTAGTCCTTGTCGATTATTATAGCCGGTGGATGGAGGTCGATGTCATCCGAACAACCTCCAGCAAAACCATCATTCATTGCCTGGATGCCCAATTCGCAAGACATGGATTACCTAGAGGTCTACGCACCGACAATGGTTCGAACCTCGTATCCAGGGAGGTAGAAGAGTATTTAAAAGAAATGGGGATTGAGCACCATTACACGACACCTCTGTGGCCAAGGGCTAACGGCGAAGTAGAAAGACAAAATAGGTCGCTTCTGAAATCTGTTAGAGCAGCTCATGCAGAAGGAAAGAATTGGAGGGAGGAGTTAAACAGGTTCCTTTTGGCATACAGGTCCACTCCACATTCGACTACAGGAAAAAGTCCTGCTGAATTACTGTTTAGAAGAAGGCTTACAACTAAAATGCCTGAGCTGGTTGATGTAGAAGAGGAGGAAATAGAAGTAAGCGACCAAGGTGTTCGTGATCGGGACACGCAGAGAAAGCAGTCCAACAAGGACTATGTTGACAAAAGGTTTCATGCCAGAGACCGAAACGTGAGGGAAGGAGACACCGTTCTGCTAGAGAAGAAGAAAGAAAACAAGCTGTCACCTTGCTACGAGAAGGAACCATATGAGGTGATGTCTCGTTATGGGGACCAGGTGGTATTGCGATCACCACAGGGAATTCAGTACAAGCGAAACCTTCAGCATATTAAGCCCTTTAATATGCCAGATCAGGAAGATCAGGGAACTGCACTACAGGATGCTGAACCACGAACTGAACCAAAGACAACTGAGACACCACCTACGAAAGAGAATCCTGTACCAATGGCAGAATCACCACCAGAAGTTGTACCCACTGCTGTACCTACAGCTGAGCAGCCATTGAGGAGATCCGGCAGAATTACTAGTCGTCCAAAGTTGCTGAACGATTATGTTCTGTGCTGAACTTAGTGAACTTTACACTGTCATATTTATTGTTGTGTTGCAAGTGACATTGGAACATTTTTACATGAACTGAACTGCAAGGACCTTGTTTATTGCTAGAGTGACTTTGTTTTGAACACTCGAATAGGAACTGAACTTTAAGAGCGTGTTTAAAGGAACTACAAGTTTGTTATATTTTATTGCTATTTGAGATTAAGCCTTTAAGCGAAGAAAGAGAGGGATGTAGTGTATTAGGACAGCGGTTGCGTATATATTGACAAGTACATCCGGGACATGGGGAGAGTGTAAGCGAGCGGGAAACGGCGACCGAACGTGTACTGTGTGTGCTCGGAATAAAGCTTATGTTTCAGCCTTTGTGGCTTGCCTTGGTGGCTATTCAATACTACAATCGAGCATCTGCAAACTGGTTCGCAATACCATGGAGTATTTATTAAGCACATTATGGAGCAGTTTTCATTTGAGTGTCGTAAAACCAAAACCAAAGTAATTACTCTGACCAATCACAGCAGTCGTAAACAATCCAATGAACCAATCAGAGCTCGAAGGAATTACATGTCACCGGCGCCAAGCGCGGGAAAACGCGTACGAGCAAGTCACGATTGGTTTTGGTTTTACTTCTGATTGGTCGAGAAGGTTGCGCGAGATTTTTTAGCCAATCACAAAGCGTAGCAATGCAAAACCAAGGCAATTGTGTAATTACTTTCGACACTCAATTGAAAACTGCTCTAACGCTCTACTGCCACTCATTTGTACACCTGGGTTGAGAAAACTAGTGTGGAGCAAAGGGTCTAGACGATCAAGTCTCGAACCATCAAAATTCAGATAGAAAGTCTGTCGTGTTGCAAATTTTATACACCGTCAGCGCTGAAACCCTCGGCAGGGATTCTACGACCACAAACTGACTGGTCGGGGTACTATTTCTTAGTTTCGGTGTTTGTCTGATTTAGTATACCTTAAGAAGTCCTACAAGAACGATTCTTCCTCCTTTCCTACAGACAAAGAATAGTCATGCATTAACAAGCTGTTTATTTGTAACGAGTCAGTCCATGCAGTCCTCTTCTAATGCCCAACGTTTATTTCCACCATTGTACAAAATAACCGTTCATGCCATCCCATACAGGCGTAAGGACCAAATGCACTGGACTATCGTGATATAAAACTAGTTGCGATTTTGAGAGGGCAATACTAAACACTTGAGGTCGCGGGGGATACCCCTATGAATGGAAATTCATAAGGCAAAATTTAATTTTGGCAGGGGAGTCACTTTTAAAAGCTTCATATCTTGGGCTTTTAGAAGCCGATTTCGCTAAAACTTAACAGATATATTGGGGAATAATGGGAGTTCACCAGTACTATTTTTTATTCAATGAATCGCGCTTCAAGGTAATGCTGTAATGTACGTAAGTTAAAATTTGTAAAACGTGATTTTGTGTCCAAGTTTGCTCCTCGAGAAGAACACAAAGCAAGTTGATTTCACCACTCACTAATCCGTCAAAACCTTTGTTGTGTCACATCAGAAGCCGATTTTTTTATTTCAACTTTAATTAAAAGTTATTAGCTTTTAAAGGAGTAAAATTGTTTGTTAGAATTTGAAGCCTCATATCTTCCTTTTGAAAGCCTATACTATTTAAACATTTTGCGTCAGATATGACAATCAACAATACACCTAGTTTACCTCCCTGCCGTGTCATCTCATGAAATTCTATATCCGCGCTGAATTCTTGGACACAAAATTGCTTGTTTTTACGCTTCTGAAGGCTTCCCGAGCAAACACCAATGCAAAAATATATTAATGGTCATTTTTCTAATTTTCATCCACGGGCTTTTGTCAACACTTCATGCAAAAAGAACAATGCGTTACAAAATAGTGTATTTTACCAGAGAGCGCTTTGCATGTGCAATTATTGATGCAGAAACATTACGGACCCTGTTCGTAAATATTTCGCGCATTTCCGGTATCAGCCGTCGCGCTTCGTACATACTCTTTTCATAAATGCATACTGATGAGCGGAACCTGTCCCCCGCGACCGTAATAGACAAATTCGGCTAACGCATTGTTGTACCCAATTCAAACCTTTTGGGATTAGAACTCTTTGTTCGTCATACTTCCATATCAATGAAGCATTGACATGGAATATATATGGAAATACTGTGAACAAAGGATGTTATTTCCAGAAGGTTTGAATTGGGTACAACAATGCGTTAGCCGAATTTGTCTACGACTGGTCCCGAGATTCGAGGAAAACAAAATTCACTGTTTCCCTAGGGATCAGCCATTAAGGTGATTCCTCAGTATTGCACTGCGCATCCTGTACTGCGCATAACACACGTAATAGTCCTTTCATGGCAGCCAGTTGATAACAACACTCTTTTTAGTGAACGGTTTTTAAAACACGCAGCTGGAAATTTAATTTTCTTACGAGTATTTTTCAAAAGGAGAATTACCATAATTTATAAGCAATGAGCGAGCGCGGTTGAGCAAAATGAGCGCGCGCACATTTCGGAGGATGGAATGTTTTTTATCAAAGGCCCGCAAGCTCGTTAGAAAATACGACTGTCTTTTTCTCTCTAACGAGCATGGTGACCTATATTTTTTATTGCATCATTTTGATGTTAAATTAATGCTTTTTAAGTTAACAAAGTTAAAAAAAAATTCCTCGACAGGAAAAAAAGATATCGCTAAAAACGTTCTCAAATCAGTTACTCGTGGGAGCAAATTGTTGACCTTGAAAACATGGACGCGAGGAACGTTTTGAGTCCGTGTCATTTGAAGTTGTGTGACTTTTTCAGAAATTTTATTTTAAAGTGTTCCCATATGGTGGAGACTTTAATCTATCAATTTTTTTTTAAGAATTGTAAACTTTGCTTTCACGGGTTACCGGGAAAAGAAACATGAACCGATCAAATAATGACGTGCGTGATCGGTATTGCTATAGGCATAAATCGGGCAACATTGGTCCATCATATCTCTTTACCGAGCATGGTGACCTATCTTTTTTATTGAATTTTTCGAAACAACTTATGGTAGGGAGCTGTTAGGGAAAATTTAAAAAAAATCGTTCGACAACTTTTATTTCTGAGGAATCACCTTAAGTGATTTGTAATATGGCAACACAAAAAACACAACCCAACACAGTTTGAAAAACGCGCTGAGCACTCGAGGTAAAATCGAGCGTATCATAATCATGCCACCTTTTGTCACGGTCTGATCACGTGCGCTAGCGGGCAACAGTGCACTGTTACCCTCTGACGTCAAAACTGTTGCCCGCGTTCGCAAATGTTGCCGCTCATGGACGTTTGGCGGGAAACAGTTTGTTTGTTAGATGTCATGTGACCATCAATCAACCAATGAACGCGCGCGTTGTATTGAGAAAAATTCCAGCTATATAACAATGCATTATATATTGACAGCGTTGGAAAATATTACATTCTTCGTATTTTGCACCGTTCTGCCCAATACGGAATATATTTTCTTCCAACTAGCCGTCAAATGATAATACACTATTGCCCTCTCAAAATCGCAATTAGTTTATAATATCCACCTTAGTAAAGAGAAGCAGTTGTTGACCAATGGAGCTGCTCCCGAGCACTCGAGAAGACAACCAACCCCATCTCCTGATGTTTCTCTGAAAACTGACAAATAAACAGCACTTTTTTACCCGGTAAAATGCAAGCGACCACTGTCAGTTAATTAGTTTCAGTATGATTTTGAAAAGAACAAAACACATTTGCATCCATGGAAAACTAAATTGGTTAGACTTGCTAGCATTTGTCCTTCATCTTTGCCTTTCTGGAACATTGACGTTCTAAGGACAAACGGAACTCACTGTATACAGCTATTTCAATAGGCCATTTGCACGATGACGTCATATGACTACAACTACCAGAATCCTTCAGTTTTTGTTTTGTAGTGCAAATTAGGGCTATTGTTATTTAAACCGCACTGGGATTACAAAATTTAAGTAAGAAAGGAAAAACGAAATGAATTCTGGTAGTTGTAGTCAAATGACGCCAACGTGCAAATCGCCTATTAACGTCGGATAAAAAAGGCGAAAAGCCAAGACCGCAAGGTTGTATGGGATTTTTACGCAATAGCTATTAACACTAACCCATACTACCTTGCGGTCTTGGCTTTAAGCTTTCATCCGACAAAGTTAATTGAAATAGCTGTATAGAGCGTATGCACTCACGTGGCAAGTAGCTATGCAAATTTATTGGAACAAAAGAAAGTGTTAACATAAGAAAAGCGTTCAAATCCCACAGGATTGTTTTGGTACACCAACATGGCCGCCGTTCTATTGTTTTGGTACACCAATATGGCCGCCGTGACGTCATGTGCATACGCTCTATTCTTCGGGCCAGTTGTTAATTGCTCACCGTTTTTTAACCTGGAAAATTACTTTTAGAATAGAGCGTAGTCGTAATTTGCTAAGAATTAAACTCAGCTCAACGATATATCGCGATTTTTGACTGAAAAATGTAGTATTGGGAATCATTGGTTTTTGCAGCAAAAACTCTACACACCAGCTTCTTTAAGGTTTTCTGTTTTTCCATTAACAAGAATATCTGCACCCATCTGCTTTGCTTTCTGAAGTCGCTCTTCCACGATATCTGTAGCAATACTGAGGGAGGGATAAAAAGATTAACGCAACATTACTGACCTTCAAGTTGTATGACTGACTAGTGGTATCTTATTGTAAGCTTCGATGTAATTGCCGCCGAAACGGCAAAATACAATTCAATTTAATTAATGTCACATGTAACAATAGTGCAACCACAATAAACCAACCACTGGCAGCCATAAAAACATGGTCGTATTAACGGGGAGGATGTTTTGAACACGTTCAAAATATGATTCAACTTGGCGGCGATTTTTGGGAAATTACAGCAAATCGCAACAAACGCCGCACACGAATCGCACAGAAATCAAGGTCATCTCTCCCTTCCGCGCATGCCCCTCACGCGCGCATCCTCGTAATTTCGCCCTATAAATAAGCCAGCGCCTGCTTCGCATGCTAACTTCTAAAATGTCTACAAATATACATAAATAGAAGCCTGTTCAGGCGACACCTACATTTTGACAGCTCCCATACACTTGGCAATTCCAACTGCTAATAAACCAATAGGGCCACACCCTGAAGACAAGAATGCGAAATCATGTTTATGTTCAGCTAACACAAACCAGTATTACAACCTTTAACCACGTTTTGCAGACCATGTACTGCTATACAGTCTAACCTCTAATGTCACCTCTCTACAATGTCCATGTTTTCTTATCCTATTTTCTTATTTATTCATTCAAATACAATTATTCAAAACTTCCCCCGTAACAGTCACCTCTCTACAAAGGCTGGAAAGTACTCTCCAAAGATGGCCGCTGTAGAGAAGTTTGACTGTAGGAGGCAGTTTATCTGAAATCTTGTGCCTACATATTAGCTTTTGTTATTAATAATACAAAAAAAAAATTATAATTATACAAACAAAGTGCCAAATATGTCTTAGATGGAATACAAACAGCAAATTAATACTATCTACACACTTCTAATAGCAATTTATTAGAATCATGAATTACAAATTCACCTTGAACTAGTACGGTGTCCCCACTGGGATCAACTTCTTCTACTGCCTGATGTGCAACACCAAATGCTAGAACCAGTGAAAACACTAAATAAGCCTTCCAGGGTTTAACCTACAGTGCTGAATTTGCAGGATTTATGCAATTTAAAAAAAGGTGGCATCATCAAATTTACGTTGGCACATCAACTGAAGGGCCGAGAGCATAACCGACCTACATGGAAATTTGGTCTGTTTTTCTTTTTTCTCGTTCAAATGAACTGAATTCAGTTCATTTGGACAAAAAAAAAAAAGACCAAATTTCCATTTACACTGTAGGTCGGTTATGCTCCCGGCCCTTCAATTGAAATGAAAGAGTAATGAGCAGCATTCATGTTTAGTTAAAATTAAGAATTGAAAGAAATTTATCTTCCTGTAGGTCCAACATTTTAAAGAATTAATAAATGTTGTTAGTAGTTTTTCTTGTGCTCTAACTGGTTACTCAAACTTTGAATGGTATTTGTTATTTATCTCCAGGCATAGTTCTGGCTTTCACACACAATTTTCTCCCCATTTGTCTGAAATAAACTGAAGTAATTATTTTTGGCTGGCAGTGGCTATCCACGTATTCACCTGAGTGTGGGTGAAGAGTGGTAGATATTTGCCTTGCAACTCAACACAGATTCTACCGAATAGGTGTATGAGGAAAAGTTAAGTTTACAAATCTTGGGCCCCAGATATTCTTGAAAAAGGGCCCCCTGAAATTTCTGTAATAAACCCCAGTCTCCTATTCAGGGGAGAGCACTGGGAGTTGGAACAGAGAGCATGCAGGCCCCTCCCATCTTTCTGCTTCTTTGATTCCTAGCCTTCTCCTGAAGAGAACAATGCTCTTCCAGTTTCCTTTCAAGCTTTACAATCCTTGTGTGCTGAATGCAGAGGAGACTAGTACTATAAATAAGGACAGTATACCTGAACATGAATGTCATGTGCTTATTGCTTGTAGCATACAACAACAACAACAACAATTTATTTTTCAAAATATAAAACAAAAATTATATAGTAGCAACCCGTAAATAACTGGAGTTAATCATGGCAGGTTGCTGCGCACTAAAACCATACCATACCAAACCATACCATATAGCATTCTTACATTAAGAATCAACAAAATATGATTTGACTCTTTAAATAGCTGAGTTGACCACCCACGATATTGGTCCTTAATTTAGTTATTAATTACTATGCCTGGGAATAACAAAGTGAGGGTAGATAAGGATATTTTAATGAGACATGAAATGAGTTGTCATGCATATATTTACTTTTGTAAAATATGAAACACTTACAGGGAAAGATGATTTAATTCAGTTGTTTAATTTAAAAATGTGACTACTTTTTTGGGCAATGAATATCAACCCTTACGTTCCAGTAAGCAGGCTCTGTCTACATCAAGATTTGTTTTCAGTTTATAGCAGTAGCGAGCTGGAATAATGGAGTACTGGGCAAACCCTGTAAAATCAAAAGCAAACAAATTCAGTTGACTAAACACCTGAGTGAATAACCAGTGTTTTAAATTGACTTTGACAAATCATTTTCCCTCAAATTTGACATGTTTGCCAGTTAATATATGATCTACCTCCATAAATTGTTCCTCTTCCATGGCCAAACTGATTCAGATTCTGGCAAATGTGACGTAAATCTGTTCACCAAACAAAATGCACCATTATCATTGGTTAACTTCAAATAATGTAATGTAATTGTCGATATCTGAACATCGTACAGTGCTCCTTAAGCTGTCTTACCATGCAAACATTGATAACATTCCCCACAATAGAAGTGATTTTCACAGCAGACATGTTGTCCCACAGAAACATCCTCCCCACAATCAGGACCAACCTGCACAACCTAATAAACACAATTTGACAGCACAAAGACTAAGATTCAGGCAGCTGCGTAAAGGTTTTAAAAAGACAATAAATTGTTTTAAAGATACATAACAAACCCAATACTGTACCTCTCCAACACACTCATGGCCAGGAATAAATGGCAATGTTGCTATTGTCTTTGCAGCTAAAGAGTAAAGGCAAAAAATAGAGAACTAATAACAGTTTGTAACATCTAAAAAGGGAAACATATTACAAAAAAGCACAATTATTTTCCCAATTATACTGTTGTCAGGTTTAACTACTGAACTGGTGTCATTTGTAAATTATGAAGTCAAATAGAAGTCTGATGGTCCACAAAGCCAAAGCTTACATGAAAGGGGATGATCATGTACCCTGTACTACACAATGGACTATATAACTGTGCCTCCACATTGGACCATACAATTATAAAATTAATTAGACTTAACCTTTGGGATGTATCAAATCTACGGTCCATTAAACGGAGTCCAGTCCACTATTGAATTTACACGTCAGCTGGATCCATGCATGTTTAATAAAGAGAGCATCTCTAAAAAACACCTGACAAGGCCTCATTTGCATAGCCACATACTTAACAATACGATCAATTCCTTTCATACCATCACTCAAACAAAAACAGCAAAGAGAATAAGAGTCCTGAAAATGGGTATGCATATTGCTCAATACCCGATGATACATTTGTTTTATAAGCTTATAGCATATTGGTATTGTCTTACCTTCATTCCACTCATACAGAATGGTATCCGAGCCACATAGGGACACTTTAAGAATTTTTACAAGCAGTTCTCCTTTGCCAGGTTGTGGAACAGGAATATCTTTGTAAACGTACGACGCTTTTTCCTCCTCCTTGATAAGCACTTTCATCTCCCCCGACATTTTTTTAGGACGCAAATGAGTGAAGTCTGGTGACCAGTGATGGATGCCCAGAACACAAGAGATGGGTGGGGAGGGTAGTGGAGGAGGAGTGACATCAAGTGTATCAAGTATTAAAAAAATACTCAAGAGTAGAAAACAAACTAGGGGTAATATTTTTTTTTCTATCAGATTTTCTATCGTATATGCATGATTTATCTACTAAACTTACCGCTGTCGATTGTTTTCTTTTGATATAATAATTATTACTTTACCCCACCCCTGCTAGTCTAAACTTATTCGTAAAGCCCTAAAAATGGCGGACGAGTTGGAAGAGATCGAGATAGGCATCGAAGAACGGCTGGAAGAAATCAACAACTGGCTGCGAAATGAAGGATACGAGAAATATAAAGAAGCAAGGCGCCTCTCCGAGGAAGAAGCTTGCGAAGATCCTGAAACAGATCCGTTTAAGTCGAAGTACAGCGCTAGAAATATCTTGTCAGAGTTGAAAGCGAAATTGGAATCTTTCCAAGATGAAGACAGCCCCAGCGAAAAATTAAAGATTTTAATGTCCGCTCTTGATTACCAGATCGGGCAAAACTACATTGAAACTGAGGAATTGAGCACGGGCGAGGATCATATTGAACGATGCATCAAAACTCTTGAAGAACTTCGTTTAGATAGAAGATGTTGCTCTGTGTATTTGCATGCTTTGAACGAACTTGGAATTTTGTGGTCGAAAAGAGGTGATTCCGAGAAAGCTTTAGGGTTTCTTCAGGAGGCAGAGAAGTTGTACCATACCTTTACCAAGGAAGATGGTGGATCACCCTATGAAATCCATGAGTAAGTTTACTTTGTCTACAGCTTTAACTTCAACATTAAACTAATTATAGCTTCAAAATACATTGTTTATATCTAAACTGATTCTTGCAATATAAGTGATGAGGTAGTCTATACAAAAGCAAAAAAATGCTTGAATTTATAGATCCCTATGGAAACTAGAAATGTGGTCAACTGCAATTTACAGAGCTATATCATAACTGTATTAGCAGCTTTTGTTTACTTTCTCTTTTCAGCTCTACAACATTGCAACTTTGTTTACACAACTTCTTGATTTTGCAACACAAAAGTGATCAATAAGATTATTACAGTATCATATGATTAAAACTGCATACCATGCCAAAGAGCTACACTATGAGTAACCCTGCAATACTGCATGAGGTTCTCAGGGCTGTCACTAAGATTTCAAGTTGCCGGGTACATGCAATTAGTAAGCGGGAATTCAACAGCTAGGAAATTCTTTTGGTTTTATTTTTCTTTTGTTTCCTGTGCCAAAGTAGCCGGGGTTCATGCTCATAGAAGCCGGGGCAAATCCCCGGCCCCGGGCCTTATCCCCTGGGTACTTGATGCTGCATTAAACTCATCGCCAATAGATGAGCATGGGGAAGGTGCCTGAGAGGTTGGGGGAGCCACATGCAGAATAGCCGAGCGCGGGGAGGTTACCATGACAACCCTGTGAGCGGCAACCACCAGGCACCGTCACACTGAAAAACAGTGGAAAACACACTTACCTCATACTTACCTAATGGGAGGGGTGGGCAGGGAGCAACTAGAACAAACGGCCAGCAACAACAGGCAACAAGCACGAAATGGCTGACATCCACGTGAGAGCTGTAAACGACAAGGCCCTGTGAAACCACCCGGCCGCCCCACTTCCTTGCGGCCAACCGCTGCCCAGCAATGTCTCGAGTTTAACTTAGCTTAAATTTCATTTAACCACATTAAACAGAGCTGAGGGCTGGCCACAGTGGGTCAGCCCATGGGTCACTAAACACAGATTTAATGGGTTTTCAGTAACATTTTAGAGTACCAGATTCATTAGTGAGACAAGCGGACATGAGTACCATAGGCATGAACATGAGTGCCAAAGGTACAAACTTCAAGGGGGGGTCTGGGGACATCCCCTGGGAAATTTTTGAAATTGGACTCTCTGAAACACCATTTTCTGCATTCCCTGGACCAGAAGTGGTTAACTGGGAAGGTCTTTTAAGGCATTAAAATGCTCACAAAAAATGAAAGATTTGAATTGGCAATTTTTTTTTTTTTTTTTTTTTTTTTTTTTATCCGGAAACAACTTTATTTGAAACAATACATTATTTACATCACTACATTACAATATGATACTACACAAAACTACACAGACATACGATTACATTTACAAATTTACTAATATTAATTACAGAAGAACTGTCCACTTTCGGCGAAAAGCAGGCAAGCATTTCTTTGCAATTGCAGTTTCTTTAATTATTTCCATTTTTTCTTGTATTCGCAGCAGGAAGTTACGGAAGTATAGTTCACCTTGGCACCTGTTTGACGTGCAGAATATATAGTATTTTGCTATTAGAATTGAGTAATTTAAAGCCTGCCAGTATTTTGTATTGTCAAAGTAGCCGTATAATATGCTACCATGTTTTAAAGAAAGTCTTTCACGTGCTTTTTCAAACCACCACTCCTGAAACGTATTCCAGAAGGAGAGTGATTTACTGCATTGGATTATGGTTTAAAGTTTGCTTCTCACGCCCACATAACGGACACAAATCACTTTCAGAGATACCGTCACGGTAAAGGCTCATTTGAGTAGGGAGTATGTTATGTATAATTTTGTATTGAAACATTATAAGTTTAATTTCTTTTGTAACTGTAAAAGGCATTTGGTAAACTTTATGAACATTTTTTTCTAAAAAGCCATATCGTAAAATTTTAGTTTGAGAAGTTGGTGGTACGAAAGTGTTTTTTAAGATTGCTGAATAAATGAAACTTGTGATTAGGGGTGTGGTAGAAGTATCGTTGAGGTTGTTTTGACCATGCGGTTTTAAAGCATTTTTCCACGCGCGAGGAATGGCATTGATAAGACCATAAAACTTCGTAAAGGGTACATCTAAATTAAACTTTGTTTTAAATTCTAAAAAGTTACAGAAGTTGCCTTGTTCATTTAGTAAATCTTGCACATGAATAACATTTTTTGAGAACCATTTTCTATAAAAAACTTGCTTCTTATCAATTAGAATATTACAGTTGTTCCATATAATTTCATTTTTGATATTGGTAGTAATACAATCAGGTAAGTTTTTGAAGTCGCGCCAATAATCGAGAATCATGCGATAAAAAATAGGGAGGCTCTCTAGCTTAAGTAATTCGGTTTTATAGTTACATTTTGTCAGGAAAGAGAAATTACCAAGATGATTTACACAATGGTTAGGAATAATTTTCCAAGAAGCAGACGATTGACTTTGAATTCTACTAATCCAAGCAATTTTCAACGCTTTTTCCATAATTTCAAAATCGCACATTTTGAGACCACCTTCTTTTTTTTCTGCGATAACAGTACTTTTTTAATTTTTGCGGGTTTGTCGTCCCAAATGAAACTGAAAATAATTTTATTTATTTGTTTTATATAATGTTTGGGCACATTTAAAACGGAAGCGTTAAAAGTCAGTTTAGAGAGCCCTAATGTTTTTACGATGAAATGGCAATTATGATAATTATCAGTCTGCAGGTGTTGAAAACAGATTCCATTCGGGAAGAGTGTGGGTTATTCCCAGATATGACAGATGGTTTTCTTAACTAAACATTATTGTAAATTATTTTCAGCAAGTCCAGTTCTTCCTTGAGTGACTCATCGGGACAATCAGTAATGTTTACACTTCAGAAAATAGTTTTTTTTACCAGATGTTACGTCTGGCCTCCGGCCTCAAATAAAACCCCTGAGACTTAACATGCTGTATTAAAAACTGAGAAAAAGTGTGTACCCATACCAGTTTTCAATCAGTTTCCAAACCAGGAGAAAATACAATGCACCAATACGTTTTACATAAAGTAGAGGTCACTTCTGAAAAATCAGTTATTTCTGAGTGAAAAATGCCGAAAATGACACTAAGGATATTCTTGATTGAATTTTTTTTTGCAGACTTTTTTACCCTGAAGAAAACTTCAAATCAGATCTTGAGCGAGAAAGAGGGTTTGGTGCAACATTCACTCATACTCTGTACTACCTTGCACAAGTCAACGCAGCCATAGGACAGTCTAAGAAAGGAGCTATGTATTGCCATACAACTCTGCTTCGTCAACTGGAGACAGAACAGTATGATCCAGTAGACTGGGCCCTAAATTGTGCTACACTGTCCCAGTACTACATCACACAGGGAAGTTACATGCTGTCAAGACACTGCCTCGGTATGTACAGTGGTTCATATGTCACATTATAAGATGACTGTACAGTGGTTCCTATGTTACAATATGTGCGTCGAGTTTGTTGTTGGTTCTGGTTCTTGCTCCAAGGTTTTTTTCTGGGTACTCTGGTTTACATGTATCTCTCTCCACAAAACCACAAAAACCAACATTTCCAAATTCCAAATTGACCCAGAAACAGTGAAAGTAAAAGCCACCTCTTGGATTCCACTGAAATTCCTATTCCTGTTCACAGCTGTTAACTGTGAAATAAAGTGTAAAACTAAAACAGTTACAAAGTTCATTTTATGACTCCAGATTTGACCCTGGAATTTAAATGGTTAAGTTGTTGTTTCGTTAGCAATCTCACACACAGGGCTGTCCTATACATTCAGACCAAGCTGAGACCATTGTTAAAGAGGGTCTCAACTGTTTCAACTGTTTCAACTGTTTATTAATAATCACAAATTTTACATAAAGCAATATCCACTGCCCGGTGGTGTCTCCAGTGGTTCAACATTATCCTTAATGCCTGATAACAGAAGATGCAGAACAGACCACTGTAAGAAAGATGTAATGTTGATCTTGAGTCCCTGGTAGGAATTCAACCTATGACCTTTCACACACTGGTCGGATGTGCTAACCACTGAGCTCAAGAGACTCATTTTTTAATTATTTTTTTTAATTCGCTTTTGTATTTGTTTATTAATTACAGCTTAAACATATATTTTCAGTAGTGTGTTGCGCAAAAAGGAAACTGGAGTATATGCATATTGCTCGTTCTAAAAGCGTGTATATAATGTCTTACAATTTGGGGACTAAAAGTGACTGGTCACCTTTCAAAAATTTTACAGTTTCATGCGTGAACATGCCTATAATGCAGGATGATCACATTTTAAGTATCCATTTTGTGATCCATTTCGTGAGATCCATTTCGTGAGCAAAAAAAAAAATTCGTCTGCAGGGCGTTCTCTGCTTTTTCAAATTCAAAATGGCGGGTGATGCGGAGAAGATATTCACTGCATGCTTGGTCAAAATATTCCTGCATTACAGGCAAGGTATCTGCGGACAATATGGATACAATGCTTCTGACATTTTATGGAGTCGCACGTTTTCTCCAAGATCCCGCCACCAGCTGGCCACACCCGTTATCATAGATTATTTCTTAGATTTGTGTAATAATAATAAATAATAATAATCACTTTATTTAAGTGTCAAGGTATTTAGCGCGCGAGCACTAATTGGGGACACTAAATAAAGAAACAAATATCCAAATAGAACATAACATTTTTTAAAAATCCCAACTGGCAGGAGGCAAACCAGTTGGCTATTTTACAAGCGTGGTCGAGGAGTTGAACTCGGGTCTGCCGTGAAACAACTCCAGCAAGTGGTCAGACCGGAACTTGAACCCGGGACCTCCGGATTACAAGTCCGACGCCCTAACCACTCGACCACGCTCCCTCCCTAACTTTGGAAAATTTTCAATTGTTGAGTTGTTTAACTGGGTTCAAAATTTACGCAAATCCTGGGTTAGCTTAATCGTGCTTTGAACAACCCGGCCCAGATTTTAGCCAGATAAATGTGAAAGGACCCTTTTAAAGAGAGGATACAGCCTGTGATATTCTCATACCGGTATGTCCTTCTGTCAAAAACTCTTGCATCAGTGTGGGTTAATTCTATGGATACTTCCAGTTTCGAGAAATTCATAGAAAATGCTCTCAGTAGTGTGTTGCGCAAAAAGGAAACTGGAGTATATGCATATTGCTCGTTCTAAAAGCGTGTATATAATGTCTTACAATTTGGGGACTAAAAGTGACTGGTCACCTTTCAAAAATTTTACAGTTTCATGCGTGAACATGCCTATAATGCAGGATGATCACATTTTAAGTATCCATTTTGTGATCCATTTCGTGAGATCCATTTCGTGAGCAAAAAAAAAAATTCGTCTGCAGGGCGTTCTCTGCTTTTTCAAATTCAAAATGGCGGGTGATGCGGAGAAGATATTCACTGCATGCTTGGTCAAAATATTCCTGCATTACAGGCAAGGTATCTGCGGACAATATGGATACAATGCTTCTAATTGTCTTTAGTTATTATCTCTTATTTATTACACAGCCTGTGCCAGTCGTGTTTTCTCGGGAGCTGAAGAAACAACTCCTCAAGAGCCAGTGTCAGAAGATGACAGCCAAGAAGAACGTGAGAGAAAGGAAAGGATTCCTCATAGGAAGGCCGATATTTCCCGGTGTTGGAGTAAATATTGTTTAGATCTGTTGAAGTCTTCAAGAGATAAATGTGTTCAAGAGCTGAGAGACAGTGATCAGGGAGACGAAGATCAAAACAGAGAGCAAGGTTTGAAAATGTTGTTGTTGTTGTTACTCCGGTTTTCTAGACTTTTTGATGGTCTGAGGTCTCAGCCGAGCATTGGATGTATATACGAACTATACACTCAAATTAACCGAAATGCCAGGGGGAAAAAACTGTTGTTGTTGTCACTCGACTCGCCCCTTTCTTGGAGCAAATGGACAAAGGGATTAGCTTCTAAAGAAACTGTGATGCTGCTTCGTTGGAGAAGTGAAACACAAAAATTTTGTTTTATCAAATTAGATCCGTAAAAAGTGTCCCCAATAAGTACTACGTGCTAAGTACCTTTGACACTTAAATAAAGTGATCTATTTATTTATTTATTTATTTTTATTTTTATCAACTGAGTTGTTAAGGTAAATTGGCCACCGTAAAGATTGTTCCAAACTGGCAGCATAACCCTTTGTCCTTGACTGAATATAACTTACTTTGCAGGCATTTCTCAAGAAGAAGAAGGGGCCAGAAAAGAAGGGGACGAGGAAGGAGACAGAAAAGAGCCCTTACGATTTGAGTCCCTAGAAGTTACGTCCTTTGAGCAGTCGGTACCAGACCATCCGGTCAAAACGTATGACGAGGTAATGAGGAAGGGAGAATTATATTTATTTTCATCCCACACACAAAAGCAGTTTCATTAATAGCAGCTTAAGGGAAGGAATGAATTTTTTTATCATAAACTCAATGTACCGAGAGTTTTCACCGCAACCCCCGGATTTAACTCCTTCAGATATGATGCACCCAAGCAATGGAACAGACTAACGAACGAAATACGCTGTGTATCAAACCTCGATACGTTTATTAAACAAATTAGAAAGAGAATTTTTGAAGAATTACCAATTTTTAAATTGTAATTACATGTATATATATTTTTGTTTTTTAGCATTTTACATTTTAATATTTTGATGCTTAACATTTTTTTTTCTTTTTTTAGTATATTTCTAGCTTTTATAACGGTAAATTAGCAGTCCATTAGACGCTAGGACTTTAAAGGCCGATTTACACGGTTAAACTTTGTCGTGTGCGATTTTTTGTAGCGCGTGCTGCTTGCGTCAGGCGAAAATTGTATACAACTCGCATCATATAACATTGTCTGTGGCTACGATTGTCGTATGGTTTTAAAACATGTTTAAAAACTTAACAACGTTTTCCGTGTTGCAAAATAGTTGCGAGCGAGTTGTAGGCTGATTTAGACGACGCGATTTGTGTCGTATGTATGGCGTTAGCAGGTTGGATGCGATAGTTGTAGGCAAAAGTTGTGCCGTCCTAATCAGCCTTAACAGGTTTACAATCCGTGAATAAATAAAGTGTTGTTGTTGTATCGTCCAATGACGTTCCAGCCGACTACCGATTTTCAAACTTCGACTTTGTGTCGAATTTGCTAAGACAGATTCGCCCAAAAACGTCATACGCTTACGTGCCCGAACCTACGATCCAAACGTGTCCTTGGTAAAAACGATCCAAACGATCCTTGGTAAAATGCTGCTAAAAGTTTCGGAACCTTAGGGTACTTTATTGTGTCACTAGTGTGGGACAAATAACAAATCTGCGCCCCTAACAGGAATCGAACCTATGACCTTCGGTACCCCCCAAAGGGGTACACCGATCGGTACCACTGAGCTGCGAGAGACTCGTGACGGGCTAAGCCATATACTAGGTTCATACAAATATAATATTGTACATGCATGTCAGATACTATATATGATATGCATCCTGCGTACTGCCAGGATAAGCAATATCGAAAGCGTCATGTGAGGTGATAAATAAACAAGGTAAATAAGGTACCCTATTTGTACAATCAAATGACGTAGTATCATTTACAATGCTATCCGTATTTATTTTTCTTCTCCCTCTTAACAGGCTCGTACTCTATTTTTGGAGGGTCAGAAGTGGCTAAACATCTCCAAGGAATTCTACGTCCTGGACGGGCACGTAACAAATTACGTGGAAATCCTGCAAGATATGAGCCAGCTATACAAACTGCTGTCCTTCTTCGACGAAGACTTCGAAAGAAGATGCAAGATGCACAAGCGGCGAGTGGACATGCTCAGTGAAGTGCTCATCGAGTTAAATCCTCAGCATTATCTCCTGGTTTGCAGACAACTGATGTTTGAAATAGCCGAGGCTTACAGCGACATGGTGGATTTAAAAATTGCCATTGCCGAAGAATCGGGCGGGCCTCCGGGAGCCCACGTGATCAAGAAAATAAACACGTTAATTAATCAGAGCATGAAGTTTTTCCAGAGCTTTCTCGATTCTCTGAAGCGCAGTGGGGAATTGCCGGAGACGTTTGACGAGGACACGGTGCGTCCAGCGCTTGTTGCGCAGTTTTACATAGCAAGACTGTACTCCAAGTTGATATGCGCTGATAGGCGAGGCAAGGTCGAGAATCTGAAGAAAGGCTTAGATATTTACAATTATCTGGTAAAATACTGTGACACGCACCCCGATATGCCAGAGGGGTCTTTTAAAGATGAACTTGATGTATCTAGGGAGATGGCGCAACTGCTGCCTCTTAAAATGGACAAGGTCATGAGGTCATAGCCATGACATTTACGGAAGGCTTTCTGACGTTTTTTTTGTGCTTATGTGTACACAGAAAATCTTGCTAACACTACACGACGAGCTTACTATTTCTTCATTACCACACTAGATGCTCAGTTCGACATTACTGATTGTGCGACCTCGTGATAGGCTCACCTCGTCAGGAGTTACCGTGTAGCTCAGTGGTTTGAAGGTCTGACAGGTGTGCGTAAGGTCATGGGTTCATTTGCTATTCCGTCGAAAATTTTTCTTTGTAGTAACGTGCTCATAAGAAACTGAATACAGGGAACATGTACTGTTAGTTAAAATATGAAATACAAATACTGTGAATCCACTTGTTTTATCTTATCATGTTTGTTTTAAGAATAACTTAGACGAAGGTGCTACGTTTGCTATGATATCTGCAAATGGTTAGACCTTGGTTTGGCTCGAATGACCACGTAGAAGTAAAAAACAGTTAAACCTTGATACTAATAGATTGTTGGAAGAAGTGAAGTTACGATCGTTGAATCGTCTATTTCTTAAATAATAATGAAGGAAAGACGACGTATTTATTAAGTAACGCAAAAAAAAAATTTGAAAAGACGAGAATTAGCAAGCACGATTCTGTTCACTGCGTTTCTCGAATTCTTGAAAATGCCCAAGTGTTTTATGACAATAAAATTATCAAATGATTGCACTTTCTTAATGTGCTTTTCGTTGTATCAATCCGAGCCTAAAACGAGTTTTTAAAAAGCTCCACTTCCTCTTCTCATTTTTTTTTATAGAAAAATCGATCAATCATTAGAGTCAAGACTAATAAGCATTTCGAGGATATATTTTTCGGATGATTGCAGGTTGCACCTTTTTTCTCTCAACCGGTGAAAGTGGTCGCCAAGAAGAGACATTATTATGCATTGGTGTCACTAGCTCGATTTTGATTGGCTATAAGCACGCAGCTAATTATTGCTTGCTGTTTCTGTTACGTCATACCTACAGACAATAGTTTTATGCATGCAGAAGTGACGTCATACCTACAGACAATAGTTTTATGCATGCAGAAGTGACGTAAGTTGTTTACTTACAAGTTGACTGCTGTGCATTGATCACTTTTTTGTGCGCGCTCTTGTCTTTACAAGTGCAGCTCAGGAATATGCATAATAAAACAATTATTGGATTCGGTTTTCGCATGATAGCGATAATTATCAAGGCCTCAGTTTGTGTTATCCGCCTCAGCCTTCGGCAGATAGCACAAACTTTGGCCTTGATAATTATCGCTATCATGCTCAACCTCATCCAATAATTGTTAATTCACGTGCGAAAGGTCTCGGGTGTTACCCTTTACGGAACAAGAGAAATTCCATATCATGGTATCTTTCTATATCGTAAACCGTCCCCACCGGCGGTTCTGGAGACGAGCTGAGAATGAGACAATTGATCGCCTGAGGCCCAGTTCAAACGTCGAACTTCACATGTGCCGAATCTAATGCAAATTAGCAAAATCTATTGTTCTTGTTGATTTGCATTAGATTCGATCCGACACATGTAAAGTTCGACGTTTGAACTGGGCCAAACTGAGAAAGGAGGCCGCACAGGAAGCCGGATGGACTGTACAGTATTAACGGGGCATCAGTATTAATGCTGAAAACGGTTTCTCATGATAACGATACTTATGAAGACTGCAAAACAGTATTTTTTAACGCGCTACCTGCGAGGAGAGGCATACAGTTTCACCCCTATTTTTAGACTCGCTCCAGTTCTTTTCTGCCACTTTTTAAGGTGGACTCGAGCAAAATACCAGACTCCGAAGAGCCAACTAGTGAATACGAAACAAACTTCCGAGCCCCACCTCTCCTGCGCGTTTTGCTCCACCGACCTGTCGCCGGGTTGTGTCTAAATCATACCGTCCAGAAGGACGTCGGTCACCTTATTGAGACTTATATAACGCAATGTCGACAAAAATCTAAAAACCTAAAATCCCCACTCAGGATTGAACCTGTGCCCTCAGCTAGGCTTGGGCTTACATAGCCTACCGTACCACTGTACCACCTAGCTTCTCGGGTTGTTCAGGCCTAAATTTAACTATGTAAACTGCTACCCATAACATCAACTGAAAGCTAACCAGTAACTCCGTTATATAAGTTTCAGTAAGGTGTCCGACGTCCTTCTGAACGGTATTCTTTAGGCTTAACCCAACCTCAACTGAAAGCTAACCAGTTTCTCCGTTATGTAAGTCACGATAAGGTGTCCGACGTCCTTCTGGACGGTATGATTTGGGCTTGACCCTGTCGCCGTCTGCTAACTCGTTCAACGTTTCTCGTATTCACGAGTTAAAAACGGACAGTTTTGCAGACGAACTTGCTGATTGCAGCCACATCTGACCGGCTCCAGCAAAAAATAAAAAACAAACAAGTTTTGAAGGAAACTGTACGTAACATGTAATAATCGAAACGGGGATCTACAAAAAGGAGAGATGTTAAGAACAAAACCACAACAGCAATTGGAAAAAGAAAGAAGGAAAATGTTTTATTATTCCTTGATTAATTATGTTTGCGTGTTTCTCATTTACTAGTACGAGAACAGTTTGCATTATATTTTACACCCTTTTATGTTGAGGAAATGAAGCCACATTCTGGTTTTCACTTATACAAAAATTTAAGTATAAATATCACGCTTTTGACTAAATTTTATGACAGCAGTTAGAAATCGAGATACGGCATAAACTTCACTCATTAATTTTAAAATAACCCTTCAATGTTAAAGTCAGACCTTGGCCATGTTATCTGGTTCTAATTTTTCTGTCTGTCTAAAATACTACAGTGCCATTACTCAAATGAAAGCTATTGAGCAGTACTTTCCCGTGGTGCTGTTTATCATGCTGTACAAGGAGGTCTAACTTTCGAGTCTGTGGATAAAATCCTAAAGTGGCCATTCAAATGCACTATTAGCCGTGAAAGTTTAAAGTTGATGTAATGATAAGGCGTTAAATGTAACTGGAGTGCGACCTGTGACATGATTTTAAATTACTGAAACTAATGCTCATCAGCTTGGTTGGCTACATTTGCGTTTAAACTATTGTCTCCTCTTGAACATCGCGAAGTTCCACTATAAAAGGGATGGCGCCTCCTTCATTTTACACCTTTTGTAGGTGAAACAAATTTAGGCGTCTTTCACTCATGAAACGTGGTTGGCAAGAGCGTTTTATTTGTAAAATGTGCTTCAAACCAAGATATTGCCTGAGCAAAATAAAAAAGCAAAAGTTCTTAAAGACTTCAGATATATCTTAGGTAACGTTTTTGACAACTTTGTCAGTAATGGTGTTAGTAATGACGCATGTTGTTTGTCAGTTGTTAATGATTTAGTGGTTGACAACTGAAGGTTAAAATGGTCAGGCCAGGCCTCTTTTATACCGGAACTTCCAGTTTAAACTCTCCCCCCCCCCCCCCCTTCTTATGAGTACATCTTACTGTACACTATGAATATCAAAACTATCCATAACCTTTCCATCGCAAATTGCATCATTACATCGTGGCCTTCGTCCATACATTGAAAGATTCTACAGTCTACCTAGAAAATCCTGAGCTTCTACCGGTATACTCCATTATTTTTAAATCGACGTAAAGTTTTAACATGCGCGAAGAAAGTGTGTATTTAGCATGCTATTGGCTTCTTTAAATGTGGGTCGGTATCATAAACATTACATAGTGCATTTCGTGCACTGAGGTATAATTCAAACTCTTCCTCAGGGCCTTCTCTCCTTTCGAAATGGCGGGGGGGGAGAGTGGGGTGGGGTGGAAACCCCTGGACAAGAATCCTGGAGTATTTTGTCACGTGACACAATGAAACGGCATTTTCAGAGGTTATTTCCAGCGATTTGCAGACGTGTTTGTTTTCTGGTAATCTGAATCTGAGTCTGTTTACGCAACAAAATACTCCCGGATTTTTGAAGTATTTTGGCAGCCTCATCCGGGGCCTTCTTCGCCCGCCATTATGAACGCGGACAAGGCCCTGGGGACAAGGATGGGTGCAGCTATTGTAGTGGTGTCAGCGGTCAGTGTATATAGATCCTTGTAGTATCCAGTCCATTCGCCTACTTTGTTGCACCCTCTTCAGTGCCATCTGCCTGTTCTCGGTTCTTAACATGCAGAAGATCCTTCAGTGAATCACTCATGTAGTATGGCTTCTCTGCACTGCCGTCATTCATCTCAAGATCCTCCACTAGAAACCACAACAAAATATTGAATGTCAAAAGCATCTCTTTGGGAACATTTCTTGGCCTGGGTCAAACTCATGCTGTTGCTTGCGTTTGTCGCCAGTTTGTTCTAAGTTTGAAAAGCGTTTTGCCTTCAAAGATTAACCTGCCGAAAAGCTTACTACAAAGTTCCTACTCCGTTTCTCACCTCAAAAACACAACTTAAATTTTAGATGTGCAATTATTAATAAACCTGACACAAGCACTACGTTCTTGGTGAGGGAGCCCTACCTGGTGGGGTGGGGGTGGGGGGTTAGGGTCTTTACATAATAGAAATATTACAGTTGACGATCTTTTTTGTTTGTTTATCAATTGTCTTCTTCAAAGGATATGTTTGGATTCGAAAAGGATAAGGATAGCAAAAGAGGGAGGACGGAAAACACCTATTTACTCCTCGGAAAAAGGAAGCGATTCTGCCTCAAAGTTTACAAGCTTTTTTTTTTCGAGAACGTTTTTTTCCAGTTGAAAATGTTATGGAAACAAAAGAGAAGAGCGTGTCTACTCACAGAAGCACAGGAATATGGTGTCAATAGCCATATCGTACACATCAAAGAACAGAACGGACACTGCATACGCAAAAATCACCATTATCTAAGCGGGAAAAACAAAGGAACTTTGTTACATATGTAATAAACTAGACAATTTTAAAAACGATCTCATTGTTTCTTCTCATTTGTGGGGAAGTACAAGATCGTCGTTTTCTTCATATTCCAGGAAGTTAGTATTGTCTAAGTGAACCTTGCGAATTTTCTTTACGGTTCTCTGACCATGGATGGGTCGAGTAAAACCAGAACGACGCCATTTTTGTTGTTGTTTTAATAGGTTGGTTTGGATGGTAGGAAAAAATCTTCAACTTGTAAATAAAACCATATAAGGAAGATTGGAACGGACTACTTCTGACCTTAATAAATAGGCCTTTTTTAGGAATGTATTCCGCGACGCATAACACATGAGAACAAACATTGCAAGCAGTGGATTTTGCATCCTAAAGTGGCCAAAAATAGTTATATTTTAAAATACTTACAATCGTTGGCACGACATCATATTTAAGCGAATCGGGGTCATCCTTGTTCAGCTTGTCAAACCAGAAGAAACTTGCCACTGCTACAATAACAAGAAAAAACGCAATTAATTCGGAGTGTCCGTACAACTATCCGTAATTAATTGCATTTTTGTTTTCTTTGAGCGTTAATTTATCAGTTTCCGTTATAACAAAGAGTCTGCAAGGTATGAGTAAATTTACTAAGCCAGCGATGTCGATAATGACCGGTTCACAATTTCCATATACCATTAGCGGAGCACTTGCCAGGCCGAAGGCCTGGCTGCGCAGCTCCATACTCACAGAACCGATGCCCTTCATTTTTCATGGTCATGGCTAGCGGAATGTTTCGCGGGCGCGCGTGTGCCGTCCGCCGCCCTCCGCCGTCGCGCAGGACTAGCTCGCGGGCGCGTATGACGTCGGAAAACATGCGCGTTCGACGTCATGTTGAAACCAAAGCGAGGCTTTGTTTTTCGCGCGGTTACACGGCCGAATGTCACGTCAGCTAGAAAAACACTTTGATGTTTTACTGTGAATTTACTAAGCGGAGAAAACCGTTTAAATTAAAGGCGTTATTTCCCTGAATATTTCGCGGTTTGCTACTCAAGACAAGGATACTAATTAAGGCATACTCAGAAGCCGCTTTAGTGTAAAAAGACGAGCTTTCAGGGATAAAATCTTGTTTTTTATCAATGCGGGAGATGTTTGTTTTCTACGGATTTCAGAACCAGAAGCGGAGATTTGAATTTCCAAGCAAGCGAGGGACTAAAGGTAAAACAGATTACAGTTTTCGATGAGAATTTATGTTGATATCAATCTGTGAGTGACTTTTTATTGGTGTTATTGTTAGTTTTGGAGAATTGATTTTAAAACGTGCTTGAATTCAGTTGCATCGATCTCTTGAATTTCGTCAAAGAAAGCTTGAACTCGATGAGCTATAATTAAATGGTACGCGTTTTGCTTTTAAACGTAAACTAATGGAGATTTCAATAAATTTTTTCGAAAGAAGATTATGTTGTCCATTTTTATGTGTTTGTTCATTCATTAGATAGATTTAAAAGCGATTTTATATAAACAAAACAAGACTGATTTTATAGTACAGTTCCATCTTCACTCGCATCGCCTTATGCAAATATGTTTGTGTATTTTTGCAGTTTCTGATTTTCAAATCAGTTCCTCGAGCAATTTTTGCCAAACAAAAACTGTATTTTATTCGGAAAGTAGTGGTACTAGTTATTGCAGACAGAGAAGTTGTTTTTGTGAACTTTTGTACGGTCTATAAAAATGTACTGTGCAGACCGTCGCGTAATACTGTTTTTGAGAATTGCTAAAATTGAAAATAGCCCGTTCGTCAATCTTAATTCTTGTGCTTCCAACCTTTCACCTTAGTTACGCTTGTTCAAAGTGCGACGCTGTTAGGCTTGGGCTATCTATATATATTACTGAAAAATTCTTACTTGGCTCCGAAGCCACAGAGATAAGTTCGATTTCTAGTAATATATCGAAATCGGCCTATATCGAGAGAGATTTTGGGTCATGTAGCAGCTGCCGTAAGATCTAATCCAATTGGATGGATACAATAGAAAGAGAAACAATAGAAATGAAACAATTTAACGAGTCGAAAATATAAACTATTTTTTTGTTTTAACCAATCTGATTTTCTGGGCAAACATGCTCCCAAATCCTCCTAGATCGTGCACTAGAGATCACTAGAGACGTGGGCCTGTGTACTCAAACAGTGGCTATATCCCTAGTCTCCTAGGCAGCCGTTTAATATTTATGTCGTCACGCATTCCGAGCCAAAAGAAGGTCTGCCATACAATCAGTATATACCCACCAACAATTCCAACCACTAGCAGTTTGCCCATAAACAACAAGAATGTCGTCACACTGTTAACTGCTACAACCCTGTTGATAAAAAAAAAATCAATAAGCAATGAGGAAACCCGCTAAGTTGAAGGACGTTTCAGCGAAACGTCGGAACGACGACAGCAAGAATTCCACACAAATTTTCCCGCGCTATGCACCGGTTGCATGTTTTCCCGCGTTGGCGGCGGTCGCTCATTTTCCCGCCCTTTCAAACTGTCGCATGTTTTTCCGCGCTTGACTCTGTTAAGCATGTTTTCATTTCCGGTTTTGATTGACTTGGCATTTGCGCATTTATTTTTTTTTTATATTTTATTAATTTTTTCCAATTTTACAGGTTTAATTGAAGTAATTTATAAGAGTATAAATTACCTGTAATTGAAAAAAAAATACATAAAAATACATAAATAAATAAATAAATAAAAAAGGTAAAGATAAAAAAAAAAAGAAAACTAAATAAGCGAAGAGAAAGAAAAAGGGATGGCTGCAAAAGTTATTTAAAACCGAAAATTTGCGCATTTATGATTCAGTCTGTTGTGATTGGACAGGTATGATTGCTTTAGGGTTTTTTTTTTCACGGCTTCTCTCACCTCAGTACATTTTCCAGTAGCAGCATGAAAGCCTCTTTTGCAGCACTGCAGAAATTCTTTCCATGAATGGCAATCTGAAATTTGGTTTAAAAAAAAATTTCAAATGACCTTAAGAAGTGTTCACCAAGTGACAAATAGGGCGAAAAGAGGAAAGGGGCAAAATAATATGGTAACGCTGAAGTAACGTTGTTTTCCGCTACAGCTTTAATTTAATGACCTTGCCTACAGAGTGAAATCTGCATAAAACGGCCCGGTATTAAGCAGTTACATTGTATTAACCTAACTGATGAGGAAGTTCCGAGAAACTGTTATCTTGTCCTTTGTTATTGTAATTGTAAGCGGCCACCTCTGGTCACCTCTAAAATGTTTAGTTTCTTACCACAATGTATGCATTCTTGTTGAGAAATTTAAGGCACTTCTCCAAGCACCAGAAACAACACTTGCAGCAGCTGCAACGTAATTATACACGTCACGTTAGAAAAACTAGTAAACACTACATCAAAAATCACAAACGCAAAACTTACCACAAAACGAACTTGACAATCTTGTTGTCTTGGCCATATTCTTAAAATTAAGAAAGAGAAATTTATTAGCTACACGACTAATAATAATTAAAATGAAGTTTAGAATTAAAGTGAATCAGAAACCCCCCAAAAGGAGTTGATTATTTCCAAAGTGATTAGCGCGGTTTTCAATTGTGTCTTGAAAGTAATTTAAATTCGCATTTGCTTTGGTTTTGCATTGCTACGCTTTGTGATTGGCTGAAAATTTTCGCGCCACTTAACCAACCAATCAGATTGTTGTTGTTGACTTCTTCGCACGTGTTTTCCCGCGCTTGGCGCTGGCTACATCTGTTTGCTTGGCGTTGGTTCATTGGATTGTCTGCGTCTCAGTGTTGTGATTGGCCAGGGTAATGACTTTAGTTTTGGTTTTACGACAGTCAAGTGAAAATAGCTCTATATGTTGATTGAGAAAGAGACGTTAGAAACCTAGTAGTTGCAAAAAAAAAAGCCTGAAAAAAATGAATCAGGTTTCAACGGGCCTTCAACCCATGAACTTGTGATACTGATCCACTCAACCAAGGAAGCTATCAAGCTAACTGAACACAGAGGTGGTCAGATGTATGTATATATATTAGGCAATAACATGATTACATTATTTAAATGCTTTCCTAAGTGATTAGCGTTTTAGACTTTCTATGACTTCAAATTAGAAATTACTGTGAAAACTAACATTTTCTAATCACGGAGATTTCCCCCCTTTAGAAAACAACCTATGGAAATTAAGCATTGTCTAAAGAAAGTTATATAGATTAATGCACCACATAAGAACTACGGTAAACTTCACTGTTCTGCGGCATTGGTTCTTTCCCACATAGAATAGAGGAGGGGCTGATGGTTTATAATTATATTTCAGTATAAAAATAAAGAAAATCCATTTGCGTCAAATAAATTTTAGGATATGTTCACGTGCTTAACCAATCAGAATAGCAGAAGACAATAGCTAATAATTTTGCTTCTTTGATGAAGTTCCCCAATACAATATCTTTTAAAAATTGCATGTTGTGCGATTGGGTCTCAAATTACTTGAAACCTAAAAACAACTAGACAATGTGCACCTTGAACCTTAACTTTTTAGCGGGTTTTAAAGGGCTACTACGATCAAATTTTTGATTTTCATTTTTTTACATTTTCGTGTACTATTAGACTTCCTTACTCATCTTGCAATTCATTACGAACATCAGAAGTCATTTAATTTTAACATTTATTTACGAGAATTTACGGCCGCAATTAAAAAACCTTGTTCCAAGGCTTGGTTGCGAATGGGAGAAATTGACGTAAAAGACTCAAACATACCTCACGGGTTGAAATTATAATAACAATAAGTTGAAAATCACGCGAAAAGCAACAAAAACTTTAGACTCGTTCTTCGTGCAATTTTCTATGCTGATTGTTATTATAATTTCAACCCGTGAGGTATGTTTGAGTCTTTTACGTCACTTTCTCCCATTCGCAACCAAGCCTTGGAACAAGGTTTTTTTATGGCGGCCGTAAATTCTCGGAAATAAATGTTAAAATTAAATGACTTCTGATGTGCCTAATGAATTGAAATTTGGCAAGATGAGTAAGGAAGTCTAATAGTACACGAAAATGTAAAAAAATGAAAATCAAAAATTTGATCGTAGTAGCACTTTAAGTCTAGGCCAATGAGATAACTAGTTGTAACAATGACAAAAGTTGACATTCCATCGTGCATTGCCGTTCAGCACTTTCCTTCTTATGCGGATCATTACTTAAACTGAAGGCCCAATTTAGCAAATCCCAGCGCATATTATACGGCTGTACACCAAGTTGGCTAATCAACGTGAGTTAAATGACTGAGTGTTTAGCTGACCAATCGCAGCTCTTGTTATATGACTGTGTGTTATGAGTATCACCTTTAAGTTTGTTATCGATGTACTCCAAAACAGCCCTGATAAACTGCACAATGGCAATGATAGCTGCTCCAAAGGCCAAAGAACCAGTGTGGTATCTAAAAAATAATGTTAACTGGTTTATTAACAAATAATGTATATACATGTATTGATGAAAAAACAAACAAACAGACACTGAAAGCTTGAAACATGTGTATAATTAAAATGAAACAGTATACCTGCACTGACAAAAACGGGTTTTTTTTTTCAGTACTGCTGAAACTGAAAGGAATACTGAACCGCCGAAATAACAAAACTTTGCTTAGCTTATTTCCATGTTATATCGCCAAATGTCACTAAATATACAACTTATTTGGATAAAAATATTCTATAGAGCGAAACAGAAGCAGTAGTTTGGAGATAAAAGTGCAGGCCCCAGTTGTTCAAAAAGTGGATAGCGCTATCCACCGGATAAATCACTATCCAGTGGATAAGTATTAAACAAAATCCTTTGTGTTATCCGCTGGATAGTGATTTATCCGGTGGATGGTGCTGTCCGCATTTTGAACATCCAGGGCCAGGATTGCAAGAATGCAAGTAGAATACAGTTCTTCAAAATTGCCATTGTTTCTGAATTTTGGGAATGATAAAAATAACGTGGAACACAGCCCCTAACGTTGCTCCGCAAAACATGACGGTCACGCAGAAATGCGTTGCGCTTCACCTGAATTAATTAATTAAAGCGTCTTTGTGCGCCTTCAACGGTGCAATCAAAGCACAAAGTCTCAATCGCGTTTTGGGTGAACTTTATTGTTTTATTTGACCATGTTGCGATGTTTCAATCAAGATGAAACTTCGAGACAATGTTGTTCATATTATAAAGAAACGACTATAAACATTTTAAAAAAATCTATCTCGCGGTTTTTGAAATATATAGAAAAGCGCTAAAACTACCATATCAAGGACTCAGTCAAAAAACTATGGTTTCCTATAGAAAATCGAATCTCCGTAACTATTGCAATTTTTGGAGCAAAAGTATGTAATAGTTTTGATTTTTCTAGATGCCATCGCAATCGCTCGGAATTTAGACTCAAGTGATTTCAATGTTTCTCGTTGATCTCCGCAATTTTAACTAATCTTAAAGTAAGCTCCTGGCCTCAATCATGAAAACGTGACCTATTAGCCAACCGACTGTCCCTATTCTTGGTTTTCACGAACGTCATATAAAAATTCAGAAGCATTGAAAAACAGATTTCGAATCCAAAATGTTTATGGAATTGTAGAAAGTTTAAAACTACACATCTTGGCCAAATTTTGAAGCGCAAAAGCATTTCGTTCAAGAGTTATAGACGAACGAGTATTGGACATTTTTAGTAAGAAATGTATGGAGCGGCCATCTTTGCCCCACTCAGGGGCACAAAGATGGCAGCCAAAAATTCAAAGTCTTAATTACACCAAAATTCGCATCCAAAAATATTGTATTTGCTACAAGCTCCATTAACTCGGCTTATAAGCACTTATAATGCAAACAATAACTTTCAGCTGATGCAATTTTGTACATTTTCGCGGCTTATTTGAAATAGCGTGACGAATTGCGTGAGACATTTAAAACCTTTGTAAATTGAAAGCAAAACATCGTTAAAACTTGAAACTTTTTGTGAAAGAGTATAACACTTGTATCCACATACCATGTTAGAAAAAGCTTTGTAGGACGTATACTTTACATTTTTTAATTTTGACGACGTCATGTGAAAACCAAGAATAAGTAGCCACCATCCCACAAGGGGCTAATCAAAAAAGGAAACAGTCATCTTGCAGGATGCTTCTCATAAGACAGTACAACATCAACAAATCCTACCTTATAGTGCGCCAGAAGGACGAGATGATGGGTAATGCTGGAATATCCTGTCAAGACAGAGACATCAGTCATCAGGATCAATGCAACACCAAAGCAATCACTAAATTACTTTTGACACTCAATTGAAAACTGCTCTCATTTACTCACATCAGGTTTGTGGAAGGCAAAGTACCAGGACGCAAAGGCCCCGGCCAAGACACACTGACCAAGTGCAATGATGAAGTTCATAATCCACAACCAGCCAAAAAAGTGAAAAACCTGCATGCGAAACAGGTGCCTGGAGATAAAGCAATGATACAATCAACTCCAAGATGGACATTGTCTAGACCAGTACTAGCTGTCTGTCTAAGATAGGGGTCAGTCTTACAGAAAATTTGGTTACAGAGAGACAACTGAAGTGCAATATAAACCATCTTTAGCTGTGTGTTTTAGAAGGGTGTTGATTGGAGAGAGTGGACTTTAGGCACATTAGGAATGAAGGCTTTCACACGGCTTCATTTCATATTTATTTATAACATTCCTGTGGCACTGTCCTTCAGTGTTCTCGATTCTTTTTTCAGTATTTTAATTTTTTTCTTATATTTTGTCCCCCCCCCCTGTTTTTTTAGGGGAATAAGGGATTTATAAGTACATGTATAAACCTCTGCAGACAGAAAAAAATGTTGAGAACTTAATACACACAAAATTCAGATGGGGAAGCATATGGCTGGTAACTGACTTACACATTCTCTTTGAATCCTGCCAGAACACAGCTCGCAGAGGTGTTGGGATACTTTGTTTCAAATGTCTAAAAGCAGAATAGATGAACAACAGGAAAACTGAAATTAGTATGCTATTATGTTTTCATTATTTTATAAGCTAGTGCACCTTTATTAGTTATAACATTCATTCATTCACCTGTGGATCGCAGTCTGATGAATTTGCGAGGTTGTATATGTCCGCCTTTGGAACATCAATCACCTTGTATTCTGCTGTCCCATTGGTTACCAGGTAACTATGCAGCAGTTAAGGATCACCCTTGCTTCAATCATTTATGCTTGACATTTTGGGTGGTCGCTTACGGGAGGTTCGACTGTATATATATTAATTGTAAAAATTTGTTTTTCTCCTGTGCCCGCCTCAAATGGCCCTTGCTAATAGGCCATTTCCGAGTTGCCTTTAGCCTCTCTATCAAAGCGAGGCTGGGTGCGAAACCTTTCATATGAAAGTGAGTTTTCATTCACATGCAAATAACTTGCATGTGAATGAAAACTCATTTTCATAAGAAAGGTTGTGCACCTAGCCTCGCTTTGATAGAGAGGCTAAAGGCAACTTGGAAATGGCCTATTGTGGGCACAAGCTTTGTAAACTTATACTTAATTTGAATAAAACTTGTTGTGTGTTTCACAGTTATAAAATAGAACTCACAATTGACCAAGCTACCATCTGGGCTCGACAACATGTAGCTCGGTGGTGGAGCATTTGCACGGGAATCGCAAAGGTCGTGGGTTTGAATCCCATTAAGGCACAAAAATGTTTTTCAGGCTCTGAATGAAACTCGGGCTTCAGTTACTGTATAACTGCAATGACGACATTCTCTTAAGTAGCTTCTACCACAGTTTATATGAATTTATTTTGATATACACATTTTTACATAACTGTAGTACATTAAAAGGATACACAGCCACTGCTATGAACCAAGCAAACAGAGCAAGCTGCATCAGCCACGGGATAATGGGAAAAAACAAAGCTGTCTTGATTGCTGCCATAGCTCTTCAATGAAATTTTTAAAAAAAAAAATGAATGGGTAAGCTTAAAACACATAAAAACTAGAATAAGCTTGATTCAGGTATAACAAAGTGATTACATAACTATTTTAAAATTATATTTAAGTTGACTTTATTGTAGAAGGAAATAATGAGGAAAAAAGAACACGTCTGAACACATGACCAAGGTCCAACTTCAAAACAAGTAGGCAAAAACTTTTCAATGTGTTGTGATTCAAATTTTTTTTGGTCCGTTCAAATTTTATTTTCCTTTTGTCTCTGTTTCATTGACATATTCTGAGACGACGGAAAACAAAAAACAAACTGGAGCCCCGATAGTGCCATATGGCACATAATCACATAACTTATTCAATATCTGGTCAATTTCAATGAATTTTGGCCACCAAAATGGTCTTGGAAAGATCTACCCATTGAGCACATAAAATCTTACCCCTACTCTATGTGATGTGATCATCCCCCAAACATTTCAATGTTTTTTTTCCTTAATGCATTTGTGCTTTAAGATGAAACTCGTGTTATTCTACTCACTGAGAGCTGCAAAATGAGGTATAGTTTGGGGGTACACCTAGAATGTTTGAAGACTACGACTTTTTCATTTTTACATTTCAAACCTACTTCTATCAAAGCCATAACTTCCTCCATTTAAAATGGCCTAAGTTATTAATTGTACTAATCAAAACTTTTCAAATGGTATATCATACATGGTCATACAGTTTTTAGTTACCATTTTGGGAAAAAAGGGATTTGCCTCAGGGCTTAAAGGGTAAAAAAAATTAATCCAAAGAAAAATTTGAGCCACAACAAATACATGCACTGCAACACAATTATAATAATAATGATATAATATTTATAGTCAAAGTGAAGAAGTTATTATATAAGAAGTATCTTATACATATTGTGTAGTTAAAAAATTAATGTTTAAGTAGTTGATAAAATATGAGCGGGAGATCATACAATGGCTCATACAATGGCTCACCATTGTAAATACCCATACAGATTGGACGCGAATATTTTATCATGCTTGTGAAATGAAACAATGAGTAGAGATCTGTATGAAAAGTTAATGAATACTAATTAGCTGAGCAGGTGTTTGTATCAAAAGTTAATTATACTGTTTAATAATTCATCAACTCGGTTGATTTGTATTTGGGTTTACAAAGGTAAAATACATGTGACTCAAATATTGCCTATTTGTTGGTCATAACTGTTATGAATAAATGTTAATAACATACTTGCTGGCTTCTTTTATCATCCCTATGGCAATCTGTATCCTCTTGCGTAACACCAGGACAATCAACAGCAAAATAACCAACAAAATAGTCAAGAAAATACCTGTTTTCAAACACCAATTGTAACATTAGCCTGCACATGCAGCAGTAGCCAGTTTATGATTACAGTAAAAACCCACAAGTAAGAACCTCAAAATTAAGAATCTGTTAGCCTCAAATTTGTCATTTATACCCCCTATAAACAAGAACCTATTTAGCCTAGAAAATGAAAAGCAGGTTCTTATTTTCAAAAATCATCATTTAGTGATGCAGAACTGGGTACAAATCCTGTTTGGAAAAATAGGAGCTTGCCATTGCTGTGCAGATAAATCAATTAATGTAATGGAGTGTTGTTGAGGGGGGAGAGGATGGAGTTGACTGAAAAATAGGCTGATTACCATTTTATCTTGTAGCTGGATTTTATTTGTTGTTACATTGAAATAAGAACCTATTTACGAACCTAGATAGCCTAAAATTGTGTTTACTACCATTTAAACAAGAACCTGTTTTGGCTAACTCTAAAAAATGTAGGTTCTTACTTGCGGGTTTTTATATCATGGGGCGAAATTTCGAAGACAGGCACACAAGGGGCACGTGCGAAAGGGAAAGTTGGTGCCTGACCCTTGCATGCACACCCTCAAAATGTCACCCTATTAATAAACAGGAGCCTGCTATTTGCAGGCTATCATAAAATCACCATCACAGTCACATGATCTGAAGATATGGAAAAATATGCTAGTCACGTACCCAAGCCAAGCCAGGTCTCTTTGGATTTTGTGTAAGCATCCAGGTCAGTTGTAAATTTAAGTTCAAAATCTTGGCTTGTGCCAGAGTCGTTGAGGAATTTGTACTTGCTGTAGCAAAAGTACATGCCTGTGGATAGAGAATATATAAATTACTGTGCTTTATCATCCATTAAATTGATTGCAGATTATTGTACAGTCTTAATCAAGAATGAAAACTATGAAATTTGAGATCTGCATTTTTTTCAAAGATGGTGAATGGATTAGCCACCTGAATAAAATCTAAATAATAGGCTAATTCTTTGACATATTTCAGCCTTTTACTCAAAAAATAAATACAGAACTTAGTTTCTTTATACATGACAACCAGTCTCTGTGCCAAAATAGAACTGATTTGAAGCAATTTGAATTCCAAATGCAATAGTTTTGCATATTTTTTTATTTTTTTCATATTTTAACCCATCAATTGGCATAAATATTTTCTACCATCAGAGTCATTGGACGGTGGAAATCCGAATAATTTGCAACCATTCAAATCAACTGAAAGCCATTGAGTACGTACTAGTATTTATTTATTATTAAAAAATTACGCTTTAACAAGGTGGGCCTTAGATTTTGATCATGATCAACAGCATCCTACATTGTAGCTTGCAATCAAGGCAAAATTTGAACCTATGTTATCACAATGATTAAAATGAAAGATTTACCATATATAATTAAAGCAAAGACAACTATGATGGTGATCCAAATAAGAGGTCCTGTTATCCAACTGTAACGACAAAGAATGAAACATTGAAATTATACTCAAAGTGAAAGAAATTTAATTACTGGGTACATATTAATGGTAATTGTTTTAAAAAATTTCCTAGCCTATTATAGTAACATGATATAAATAACCTTCCACAGTGCAGGGCTGTGCTCTTATAGGCAGTACTATCTGATCATCTCAGCCTACTACCTTTTGTCTTCTGTCAACAATATAACTTTAATTTTACATAAACATTCAAGCTGGACACGACCCCAAATGTCATAGTTGGGACCCTTTAGGTTAGGATGAGCTATGTGATTTTATATCATGTTACTATAAGCTATGTGATATGTGCTGGAGCTTTAAAGCAGGGGCATAGCTACCTGTATGCACGTACGCACGTGCGTACCTGAAAAAGTCGGAAAAAATAAAGAGAAAGATTTGGGACTTGAGGGTGGGGGGGAGAGGTAGAGTGGTTGAAGACAGTGATTGTGCGTGCCTCTGAAAAAGTCCTGGCTACACCCCTGTAAAGAATATGGTTTTCAAACAGTTTGGTCTGGGATGGGGTATTGCAATCAGAGAATTAGTTTGGTCTAGAATAGGGACATCTTCTTCCAAGAAACTGATCAGTGGTATGACAACTCTGGAAAGAGTTTTGGGAAAATATTGAGTCTGGAATATGGTAGAGATTTTTCATGTCAACGCTAGAATAAAGACTTGCAAAAATTAATGCAGCTACAAATGGTGTAGTGTTGTAAAAGGGTTTCATAGTCCAGGTGGCACAAAATCACCCAAAAATCTACAGTTTGGAATATTTAAAAATTTTCAGATATTGACTCACAGAATGTTGGTTTATGAAGGATATTTAATGATTCATAATGTTAATAGATTGGAGAAGTTACCGTGTGATCAAAATGTAGACAAAAGCAAGGATCATGACGAGAATCATTCCACTAAAGAAAAACAAAACAAAATGATATATAATATTATTCATTTTTAATTGTTAAATTTATAATTATAATTACATTAATTCTCTTTTCGCCAGCTTTTTACCATCTGAGCGACCACCTTATAGGAGACATTTATCTGTTGTATTGCATTTGATAAATACTTTGACATGCAAATATTAATTACATGTACAGGAAATTAAAGAAACAACCAGTATTCAAATTGGACTCCATTGTAAGGGGGGGGGGGGGGGTGGAGGGGGGAGTGAATAAGTTGGAGGGGGGAAGTGGAGATGTATGAAAAGATGGGGTATCTCCCCTACAAAATCCACCTATGACAATATCTTTATGTTAACTCACATTAAGATCCAGTACCACACAGCCTTCAAGTCCTTAAATACCTGATTAGAAAAAATAAAAAATAACATGATTTTAAAACAATATCAGAGTGTATTATACAACATTTTTTTTATCAAGGTAACTTGGTTTAAAATATGTTTAATATGTTAGAGTTGATAACAATAGAAATTATAAAATTATTACTTTAACTTGATAGCTCAAATAATGCCGAGAAATTCAATATTAAGTACAAAATAAGTCCTCAATAAAAATTGGTATGATTAACTTACATTCATCCCAAAATTTTGAAGATTCATAAGAGCCTTGAGACCCCTTTAAGGAAATAAAATAGAGTTCTTAACAATCATTGTCAATGACAACTAATAATAATTTTAATGTTAATTACAGTTTTCTAAATAAAAATTGTTCTATAAATCAAGTATGATGATGTAAAAATCATGTGATCACATGCATGTACAGGTTTTAATTCACATTTTTTTATTAGTTGGTTTCAGTGAATTTAACCAATTTTTTTCATAGACTTATTTTTGTTCATAGGGTCATGTAAAGTTTGCATTTGTTCACAAAATTTAGGCCTTGCAAAAGTTTGAGTCTTTTTCACAGGGTATTTTCCTGTCACAGGCTAATTTACAGGTTGTTCACAGGTTTTCATCTAATGGTATATTTAAATAAAAACTAAGTAAATAATTTATTTTTTGACTGAAGATTATTATTTTCTAAGAATTTCATCTTGAAGTAATGGCTTTCATTTTTAAACTGGACATTCATTTTGCTGTGGGTGAGTCCTTAAAAATAATTTATCCTTAAGGCTTTCAACAACAACAAAAATGTTTTTTTAACACAAAATCTGCAGCACATATGCCAAACATAATCACAGGCAAGTTTAGATTGTTTTTCCCATATTTTGGCTAAAACCCTGACATGTAACATATCCCTTTCACATTAACCTTTTCATGGCTGCACAGATGACTATAGTTGCCTTACCCTGCAGTAAGTGTATGGCCAAAGGTGACTATACTATATAGTTGTGTTATGTTAATGAACTATAAAATATTTGGCCATATATGGAGAGAAAGAGATTTGAGGAAACTTGGCCCATGAAAGGGTTATCAAGGGTTATTCAGCTTTTTATGGGATGAGTAAGTTTCAATTATTAGATTCTAGCAGCATTTAATTTTTTTTTACTATTACTTATCATATTGTATTAATTTACTATTTATTTTATACACAACCCCACAGGATTTGTAGCTTAAATTCTTATCGTGTTAAAATAAAGGTTATATAAATACAGCACCAAATTGGTAATGTTAAAAAATTTTCCATAAATGCATCACTTTAATTGTGAACTAGACAATAGAAAAATATACATCAAATACAACTAACGTTATTCCTCCTTGGATAATGGCTGTGGTCATGTTATTTCCTGCGGCATTTGTTATAACTGAGCCATTGGAGTCAAGCAAATTACCCACTAAGGTCGGTATGCATCGATAAAACACTGAAACCAGATACATGAATACATGATACATGAATACATACAGTCAACTCTCTCTTAACGGATCGGACACCTCTATAAGATGAACACCTTATGTGAACGACTTTAAACAGACTTAAAACAGAGGTGTATTCATTGAACATACGTCAATTGAGCTTGATTATCTCAAAATTACTGGTGTCATGTTACCTCGACTCACTATAAGCCGGACACCTCTCTAAGACAGACAGTTGGGGCTGGTCCCAATGGTATCCATCTAAGAGACAGTTTACTGTATTATGGTTAAAATGTTAACCCCTTTATTCCTAGAGTTAATTATGGAGACATTAGTGATGTTCAGTTCTAACTTTTGAGTCTGAGGACAAAATTCTATGGACTGTGACCATTCATCGAAACCTCTTCAGCAGTACTTTTACATGGTACCATTTGTTTTTCAATATAATTTTGCAAAATTAAATTTTGGATTTTTCTCTTAATTTAGAGTTTTGGCATTCTTGGCAGTGGTTAAACCATAAATGATACAACACAGCGGTATATTTCTGTGAAGACAGCCATGACCCCCTCAGATGGCAAGGTTCATCAGAAACTAGCCTAAGGTTTGCAACATTTCTATATTATTTGAAAAATGTGGCCATGTAAAGTTTAGGTCGCAGGCACATCAAATGGAGTGCACAAAATTGCATGTTTTTTTTAGCAACACTGCAGATGGTGATAAATTAAAATTAAGAACTGTACACTGTACAGTACATAGAGAATATGTCTTCTCGTAAGTCAAAATGTTTTTACAAAGAATAAACAAACGCTAAGTACTACTGGTGTGGGTTTTTCCAAATAGATATAAGAATTTTTAATTAAATAATAATTATAAATAGATATAATAATTTTTAATTAAATATCAGAAGAGGCTCCTTAACATTTCAGATTGAAACCACTGTTGTACCTCATAGGCCAAGAGAACTTCTATAAGAATAATCCTTGTGATTAAGGGTTTAACTTTTTACCAGATACACTATTTTATTCATATGCTACTCTTTACTTGGTACAGTACATTATATTATTGAAATATTAAATTTACTCAATTTATGTTGCAAATACATGTATGTACAATGTACTTATTATATAAATATTAAGTAGTTTAATTTAGACAAACCTGGTTTTGAGGCCAAATAGTATGGAGCACACTTCCCTTCTTTAACCCTCTTCCATTTGTCTTGCTGTCATTATAAGCAGAAAACAACTTTGTCAATGTTTCAGGGTACTCAAGATAGAGATGCCACTGATAAATGGCCGTTTTCACACTAGAGACGGACAAATTGTCTGGACGGACAAGTCGTCTCAGACAAACAAGTTGTCTTAGTGAGAAAACGGGACGAACAAAATTTTGGACGTAAAAGTCGTCTGATTTTGTCCGTCGACTTGGCCGTCTATTAAGACGATTTTTCGAGGACGATTTGTTCGTCTAGACGGATAAGTCGTCCAAAGTCCGACTTAAATGCACACCAGATGAACAAATGGTTGTATCTCGGTCCATTACTCGCTAAGGGGAATGGAACTAGTAAAGGGAGTGATGGTTTATGGGAAAATCAAAATGGCGAATATAAAGCACGGTAACCAAGCCTGTTAGTGCCAGGCCCCTTGCTTTCAAAATCGATTGATTGATTGATTGCTATTTATTATTCATTTGGAAGCTTTCTGCAAGGACAAAATACCCAAAACAAACAAAAGAAGCCAAAGAGATGAGTCTGTAAACAAGCTGCCATCTTGGTTGACCTTCAGTAACCAGGCTAAAATAGGAGCATGCACTCAAGAAATTTGTGCAGCTACCATTAGCCTTTTTTTGCGTGGAATGAACTGCGATTAAAAGTTCTTGTCTAAGGAAGCACCAACCTTCAGATTGTAAGTCATGTAATTATATACCTGGATTACAACCTCTACACTGTAGCTTTGGACCAACTGGCACCTCCTCATATTCTGTGAACAATTTATAATGTAACATAATATAATACTATGCATACCTCTGTAAAAGGTTCAATTCCTTCTTTACACACCATATCAGCTGGACTTCTACTAATTCCTAGCTCATTTTCTGTTGGACATTCGGAGATACAGACCTGGAATAATAATTATAATTGTAAACATAAAAATTGTTGTTGTGCAGTTGTTCCCTTCAGCATATTTCCTTTAAAGTGTTTGGTTGTTGAATTGTAATATAATAATTCATGGATAATATAATTATTAATAATATAATGCATGAATTCATAGAAGCTGATGATTTTTACCGTGTATAAATAATGATTAAAGATTAAAGATTAAAGGGCAGCACTGTACTTCACCTGTGGTGTTGGGCATGAAGGAATGCTAACAAATTGTGTGAGGTCTCCACCTTTAGTGACACATGTACTGATGTCAAAGAACAGAAGGTATTTTTTATCCCTAAAACAAGAAAACACAATATCAAATGCAGGTCTCTTAACGCATATTTCTTTTATATATTGATTTAGTTAATATAATTTATATTCTCAGCAAGCCTGTAATATCATCTTTTGACCGGCCATCAATGATACTTATGATATTTTTAACCTGGCTGCAATTGCCAGATGAACTTCACAAACATACCAACAAAAAGGAATTATAGCTACTGATAGTAGTATTATTAAATTAACCATTCTGTATGCAGGAATAGCATCCCAGGGCTCTGTTACTGAAAACAACCATTAAAAATAAGGAGATTTTATGCATCTGATCCCTCCTTCCCAGAGGATTTTCTTGTGATCTCTTTTTAATTAACTGTTTAATGCACTCTGTCTCATTAAATGGCCTTAATTGGCCAACAGCCTTGCAAATGCAAAAGAGAAAAAAAAAACTTTGTAATAATTATTTTAACCAGGGCTGGCTTTGCTAAAACCTCCAATTATCTTTTATAGTAATGTTGTTTTATGCTGCCAGGCCCAGGTGCTTATTGCTGGGTATGTTGCAGCAAGTTACCAAACATAATAAAATATGTATAAAAAGGCCTTCTCAGTATGCAAAAGGTAATTAAGGCATGATCTAAAAATTAAATCAATAACTTGATGATCAAATTCCAGTACCACAGAAAAGAAACACGGTTTTATTTCAATTTTTAACATCAGATTCAGTCAGAATCAAAATCAATCCAATACTTACTGGAAATTTCCCTTTCCACAAATATTTCCTGCAAAGAATTTATTATAATTTTTAAATTAATTTCAAGTTTAAACAGGCTGGTGTAAACATCAAACTTATAAATTTTAAATTGATATAAAGGAATCTAGAAAATACATTCATTCATGCCCACATTACAAATGGGGTCCAAAAAGGGGATCCCGTTTTGTAGCAATCTTGACTGACCTAGATATTTACTTTTTAATATTGAATTTATTATTATAACATCTCAGTTCAACTTAGTCTTGGAACCTTTTTTCCCTTTTTGCGACCATTTCATTTCTACCAAATCAACTTGTCTATTTAAATCCATGATACATTGTACATGTACATGAAGTATTAATAGACAAAAATTTCTCTGACAAACATTTTAAGATGCTTTATACTCTCATTTTTCAGCCAGTCAGAGCATATTAAGCTTCCCGAGTCTAATAAAATAATGTATTAAGTTATAAAAACTGCAAGGCCACTAGATTGATAAATATTCAAAGTGTAAAATATTAAAAAAATTAGCTATAATTTTATCTCCTTGACCTTGAGAGTCTGTTGGCAACAGAAGCCTATCAGGATCCCCTTCTTTAAAGGCTGAAAAAATAAAGCCAGAAACAGATATCAAAATTAATGCCTCAAATACCATCTCTCTAGATTACCCTTGTACCTGGAGCTCAGCCAGATCGTGAAAAACCACAGCCAAAGCCCGGCTTGGAGGCCGTGGTGAAGTCGGCTCGAGGCCGAGCTTTGGCCGGGCTGGCCATGGGGAAAAAAATGCGGAAACCACGGCCAGACAGCAAGTTCAGCAAAAATTCTCTTGTGGGCAAACCACTGATGGAAGCCGAAGGAAGCCAAGCTTTGGCCAGCCTAGCCAAAGTAAAATATTCTAAGAAAATATTTTGGGTCAATTGCAGATGTAAGTGCAGCTAGCCTGGCCAAGGTAGAAATAAATAATTATGATATTTAAAAGCAGATTAACCATTACAGTGACATCACATATAGATTTACTGCATTTATATCACATATTTTCATAAAAAACTAAGTTGATTCATCACTATCAGCTGACGTCAGATTACAAATAAAATTACCAAGACCACATTGGCCAGGAAATCCCGGCCTCCTTGAAAAGAATAAATAAATCTGGAGAACGTGTTTAAAAGAACAGCTATCTACCACAAACTAAAAAATGCATTAAAAATTTCATCAGTAGATTTGAATAAAATAAAATGACAAAACACAAACTGCAGTTGTTGGGCCGGGCAAATGGGGTTAGTTCAGCCTTGTTCAAAAAAACAGTGATGATGGCGGTCATGATACCAAATTGTAATGAATGTATTTATTTAATCAATATACAATATAATACAACAAAATATCAATACCTGGCTAATATCAAAGGATTACATTTTACGGAATTGCACCCATTAAAACATGTCAATCGAAGATGCAAATTTTGCTGTCAATCAAATGTTCCCCTATGTATAGCTAAATATTTCTAGGCAAAAATAGGTGCAACAAGTCTGTTATTCAGCGGACAACAGAAGAACAATGGGTCTCTCACAAGGATAATTCGGTCAAGTCTACTGACGCATGTTGCGTGACTGCATCACAAAAGTGATTCACACTATATATAGCTACATTGCACTGCAAGCCTGTGCTTTCTTTGAAGTTTCTATTAAACAGAAATACATTATATTGTTTTGCAATGGATTTCTAATGCCAAAAATGGATCAATAAAAATTATTAGACAGAAACCTGACCAGTGTCCTTGATGTGTCTGTCTGCAAAAGGTGACAAATGTTTCTATGAAACGCATCGAAAACTTAAACTGCATGTATTTGGGTTTAGGTATTTTGAGACTGAATAAAATATCTTCAATGAAACTCGGCCAAGAATAACATTATGGAAATCTTTATAACAGTAGTTATTAACAAGAATTTAACTGACACATCGCAACTATTTTTGTCTCCCCCTTGTGAGTTCAGAATTATTTGCATATGTGACAAATGAAACAATACTTAAACCTCTGATTTGAAATGTACCTTGTAACGCATATATCTGCTTCTCAAAATGGGAGTGTTGAATGAAATTGTCATTATTTTTTTCAATTTAATGACAGGAAAGAAATACAGAGAGTAAAATGGAATGCAAGACTTTCACGTGTGAGAATGTTAATTAGTTTTGTTGGATTGTAATAAATTTGCATAGATTACTGACAAAAACAACATCAAGCGAAATTTGAAACCTTCAACACAATGCATTCGCTTTATTCGCATGGCCTATGAAAAGCTAAAATATTTCATTACACAGACTTTAAAATCATTATTTATCTGCTGAGTAGAAATGCATTAATTCATGACTTATGGGTTTTAATTGTTAAAAGCGCAAGATAATAAAACCAAAGTTGAATACGGAATGCATTACTTTTAGCGAGTGTTTTCGTCTTGCCATAACAATGCCGTTTGCATCTTTCCATTTCTATTGTCTCGCAGAAACAATGCGCAAAACACCCAAGATAATTCGCTGCAAGAAGCGGTATCCTTTGTCAGTGCGCAAAGCATCATGGGTACCCCACATTCTTCGGCTGACAGTTTTCAATGGGCGCGATTCTGTAATGACTAAAATGTAATGAGTACTCAATGTATGCATTGCCAAGCATTGCTGTACAACATAAACTCACCTATTATACCAACAACAATCATGCCAACAATGTAGGCCAAGAACAGGATACAGCAGGGAATGTCTGTGCATGACCTGCAGTCAGGAATTAAACACAAAGTCTACTGGATCAGTACTACATGTAAAACTTCAGTACAACACGCTAATACGACAGCGTAGATAAACATTTAGGACTGAATTTTTAAACATTAAGTCTAACTTAGACATTGTTTTCAACTATAAGTATATAAGTACATTCGTCTGGGTCTGTTATAATGCCATTTAACACTTAATTTTTGGTCTAACAAGACTGAAATAGGCTTAGACCATGGTTTTGTTAAATCCCACCAAAGTTTTGTTGTCATTCAAACAACCATAAGAAAGAAGCTGATATTCCAAAGAAACAGACTGATAGTCCAAAACACAAGCACAAGTCGATCCAAAAAGCACAGTTCAAAAAATTAAATGAAAGTACAGAGGAAACGTTTAGAGCCAGTAGGAGAGCAAGTCTTAAAAAGCCTAGTTTTTTATTAGGTTTCTGGCCTAACAGGGCTCGAAATTGCGCCTTTACTTCCCTTAAATACATATTTTTAGAATCAACTCTACGCAAATTGAAGAGTTAAATTGTGAAATATTTCTTGTTTTGAATGCCGCGTTATTGAGTTACAGAGATTTGAATTTACAAAATGCTAAGTAGATGATGTTAACCCGGGAATCATTTATTATACAACTACTTGTTTTCACCTCCAAGTAACATTTTTTATGAATCAACTGAGTATCCACAGTTTATTCTGTAAACTATACACATTGTAAATTGGCATAGTCATAATCATGGCAAATTCCCGGGTTGACGTCATCTAATTAGCATTTTGTAAATTCAAATCTCTATAACTCAATAATGCAACGTTCAAAACAAGAAATACTGTATTTCACCATTTAACTATTCAATATGCGTAGAGTTGATTTAGAAAATATGCATTTAAGGGTTATAGGCACTTTAACTTATTGCAGTGAAAAAATAATGTGTTTTGTGCATGGACAAGGCAATGAAGATTTACTTGAACAAATAAAATTTCTACTTGTTAGAGCCAAACAAAAATCAGATATAAGATTTAATTTGGTGTGTGCACAAGCTAATTGACAAATAAAAAATAAATATTAAATAAATGGGGCAAAACAGTACATGCACAGTAATGTATATTATTTATGTTGTGGTTCAAAGTTTTGAATGTCTAGTTTGAAAATTTTCAAACCAGTTTAATTTCTTTTTCCTTTATCTCAGATTCATTATCATAATCAGAGACAAACTAAAACAACAATCAAACTGTTTTGAAAATTTCCAAATCAAAGAAAAATTGGAACCACAAGATATATTAGTCACACTTTAAAGAGTAAATTAAATCAGTACCTCTCAAGACAAGTAAAGTACTTGTCAGTGCCTCTTATCAATATTAAAAAAAGCAAGCAAATATATGTAAAGCAGGCATTACACAACGTAAATGTACCTGTTAGCAATTGGACCTTTAAAGTTAGGATCACGCTTCCTTTTTTTCCCTGAAAAAAAAAATTAAAGGAGATTATTTAAATTGTCCATAATGTTATAACAAATTTTTTTTAAATAATATTAATAATAGCTGTTGACTTTACTAATAGTTTTATCAACAATGTGACTTAATCCTTGGACATACAACCAAATTTACGGTATACCCCATTATGGTGGCTTGTTGGACACCAACACCCCCACCCCCCACTTCCCCCCCCCCCCATCTCCCTCCTGGGTTTTTGAGGTGTCTTCTACAGATTATGATAGCCCATCATGTCCCCTACAAGACAAGATGGTTATGATCCTGTGTGGACAGCAGCCATTACCAATGAAAATAGTTCTTAGTACATGGTCAGCAGCTTTAAGGCATTCAAATTAAAGCCAACAGAACCAATTTAGCATCTGTCAGAAAATAATTCTATCCCCACCCCATCCCCCCCCCCCCCTAAAAAAACAATCAAATTAAAAAAAATGGAATTTACAAGTTTGGATATTACTTCGGTTTGGAATCTCCTGAGATTACATGTGTATGTCATAATCACAACATGTTGCATGTATAGCGTAAGCTAGCACAATAAGCCAAGGTCTTTTACAAACTAGTCAAGACAATATTATTTTCCAGGTTTTATATGAATAAAGGCTCACTCTGCAGATTTGTGCACAAAAGTTATTAATTTGATCAGTCAGGAATTTTAAAAACTGGTCAGACATTCAGCCATCATGGGCATTTTACACATCGCCAAGAAACAATCCTGTTAAATTATATGAAGTACAAAAGCATTTCTAACACATTAGAGCAAAATCACATAGTTTTTTCACACTATGGCACAATATAATTCACTACTATTTTAAGTACTAATATCATGTCAAAAAATTTCACAAGTTCCTCAGACAATAACTGTTAATCAACTGTTACTTTAAGATATACATAATTCTATTTAAAAAGAGCTTTTAACAGCTAATTCATCAATGGCTAGCTACAGTATAAACATTGCTGTTTCATAAATTATTACCAAAGTATGTTCAGTTTTTCTATGTTAATATTGTCTGAAAACTAATAAGTATCACATATTGTATATTGGCCCTCAAAAAACTTTTCAAAATGGACTCAAGTAAATAATGCATTGGACGCTTTTTGCAGAAAATTACAAATATTTTGTACTTTAATTTTGCAAATAAATGTATTTTTTGTAGTTACTACAGTCTAATAACCATAACATTATAAAAAGCACTCACTTTGACACTCATCAAATGAAACAAGCAGTATCCATGATGACAAAAATATATTTGAATTATGGACCAAGTCAGTAGGTAAAGGTCATCATACAAATGCTTGACTCCTCCAAGAACAAGTTAATTGACATAGTGAGAGGATATTATAAGCCTGTGTACAGCTATACATGCTCTACTCAAGAAAAATCTGCCACTTTATGATTTTTTCTTGAGACAATTGGGCAGCTGTCAGAAGGCTTATGAAAGATCACCAACCTCAAGCACATAATAATATAATGGGCGCAGTTTAGAGCCTAAAAAAGTTTACAAGCAAAAGCCATGTAACATTAATGCGCAACACAGTAACTTATATAACGCAAATAATGTACCTGAAAACTTAACAGCCAAACCGATCTACATCAAGATAAAACTGACTTATATCATTACGATTCATAACAAATCTTCAAGTACCTGGAGTCGTGAAAATGAGAAATTGTGGCTTATTTTTAAAAGCTTAAATGAACCATTCGATTGTCTAAGAGCTTGAGTATATGTAAATTTTATTATATTTTTATGATGCTTTCTTCACGATCACTGAATGTATATTTCTTATAAATCAATATATGGAGATCGAACAACCCAATAGATTTTAGCTTATAAGGTAATGTTTTTTTAGTTAATGTCACTAAAATAATATCCACACAAATTTGTGTTTTCAAAGGCAAGAAATCACCAGCAAACGCGCTGCGGGGGCGTTCTGTTTTAATTTAGCACCGAAATTCTTCGCGAAGCAATTATATTCTATCTTTTCCACTTATTTTAACTGTACCCACACCAATGCAAACTTGTTACAATGTTACGCTTGGTGACAAGTTCGTCGCCAGCAGAAAAAGTTAAACAACATCAGGTAAGGACCGCAAGAAGAATACACTATAGCTTAATGAATAAATTAACGGGAAGCTGCCACAACAATCATGTAAAGAGAAGGAACAAGAAACTGCGTGCATGATAAGATAGGAAATGGCTTGCATTAGCTCTCAAATTATAATATCCACACAAGACAACAACTGATGCCGAGATGGCAAGATACAGCAAGCCGGCATTGCATGTAAGCTTAAAACCGGTCGGTTTTTAATTTCGTGTTGATAGGATGAATCATGCGAAGTTCCACGCTTGAAGTTTCGCATTTATATACTCGGAATTAACCTGGAATATGATAGGAGTTCGAAAAGACCTGTCCACCATCTACTGTGCTCTGATCAGCGAGCTTGTTACGCGCTCACGTACTTTGCAGCCCTGGGGCAAACATTTCGCGAGCACATTGTTATAACGGCGGCATGGCAAACTAACTCAGCAAATAATATGCACAGTTTTTGTTTTGCTCATATTAAACCTGCTGTTATTTTATAAGCTAATCTTCTAACAAATTTCTTTCTGACACTTAATGAAGAATCTAAAGCAAAATACGCTTACCGTCTTCTTGCTCCGTCATCTCCATTTTTTACAATGTACAATTTGACAAACAGTTGGCAGACAGCACGGATGAATCCAATATATGTGAATAAATTATTCCGTCATATATCAATAAGAACAAAATCTCTTTAGAAAACGACAGCCTTGTTAGTTGCTTTTTCTTAAATTTCCGTTGAATTGTTCGCTTATTCCGGACTTAAATGAATAATATAATCCTGTCGAATTTGACCGCAGATCACGTACCAATGTATCATGTTTTCTGCCAAGGTTGTAGGCGTGGGGGACTGGGAAGAAGTCCGTGACAGTAACGTTGTTTGCGTGACTTCTCCACTTTTATACCACGTCATGTTTTTCACAGTACGTATACAACAGCTTAGTTTGTGATTCAGTTTACTTCAACATGTTCGATTCACCGATCTTCTCTATCATGACTATGCATCAAAGGTTTGCACCATGCTGAGTCCTATGTCTTAAAAATTTCTATTTTTAAACTGGCCGACTGATTTGCACATGCCAACACCTCCCTTGCCCGTCCCGTGTGATTTCCTGATCGCATGGCTCACTGCTTTACATTGACAGACTACATTACCTTTCTGTAGAAGCTTCAAGCTTTCAGCTGCAAAAGAATAAAGTATTACAACACATTATTTCAGTTTTTACTAAAAAAAAGAAAAAAGGCTAATTTTTCCTGTTTGTCATGCACGGAAGAGTTCATGTAATTTACATTTTGTAGTTCACGGGTTCAGTGAGCTTTTTGCTTATTTCTGTCATTTCGATTTCTGTAAAGAGATACTCAACAGTTTGAGCTACCGAAGCAAGTGACTGGATTTACTGACTTAACTCTATAAGAAAACTAAACCGAAAGCAATTCTAATGCGCCTATAAACAAAAGGCAGCCTTTAATGCGGCTGTACAATGTTTCGTGCAACTTCACGGTTGTCTCGCAACATTAATTGAATATGATTATTTTGAGTCCGTCGACCTGTTGAGGTTGAGTCGTTATCGGGAAATTTTGAATTTAAGATTTAAATCCCGGTCTAAGAAGCTCGCACCGAGCTTGGATTATCTAAATAGTTTCCAGAATTGATAATAATCGTCCATTAAACCGTTTCCGTGTTTAAAATAACACTGTCAATCCAGTGTACCCCGGAGACGCGTTCAAGTAATAGTTTTAATGATTGATCAAATCTTAATGAAAAGTTTCTCGGATAGCCGTTGAATTATGTGGTTTTTCATAGCTGCTGTTCGTCTAAACATTGGCTCATGTACGAGCAACTACAGACATGTATCACTTTTTACACACCACTCCCTGTTCAATGTTCCCTCACGCACTGAATGGTCATTTAAATGAGATTATTGCTATCAATATCAGCGAACACATAAACTACAACATTTGCCTATAAGGAGCTGGTTTTACTCGACCAAGAATGGGTTATTTTTTACAACAATTAAAAAGATTATCTGAGAATTAATTCCAAAATAACAGCGCCATCCAGGAGTACTGTACAATAAGCGTTCATCTGAATGGTAACACTGAACAATTTCTCCAAGACAATAATTTTAATATGACTCGAGCCTTCTCTACGGAAGGGGCGAAGTCAAGACAGACAGCTACAAAACGATGAAGTATATAATATAACAGAGCTTACCTTTCTCTTCGCTGTCGACTTTGTTTCCATTTGCTGGGACCTTAGACGCCATCGTTCTTGAGCCGAAATTATGGCTGCACAAGTTGGTATTTCAAGGTACTTTAATTCTGCATAAATTTGCAGGGTAAACACAAATCCACCAATCGTTTGAAATGCTATTGTTCTGAGCAAAAGCTCATTTCACAGTTTCCTTTCCATTGCCCGGATATATGTTTTGTGACAAATTTTCAAGGTAGATGATTACGTGTTTTACCGTGCAATTGGGTATGTTTCTTGATCAAGTCGAGTTTAAAGTTTTCTGAGAATAAATTGTTTTCTTAGCAACACAATCCTACACAAAGGCAAAAAATTAGGTTCTAGGAAAATCGGGGCATGATTGGAGGGAACATCGATGACGTCACTGTAAGACAGGAAAAAACGGAACTGCTTGGAGTCGCTTTGGACAATGGTGTTAATTTCTCTGAACTGATTTATCAAACAGTAAAAGGACAGGAGTATTGCTGAGATTACATATAGGTGCAACTAAAGGCATGCTAGCTTCGTGAGAACATCGAACATCGAACAGTGACACAGAACTCGCAGAACTCGCAGAACATCGAACAAGTAACGAACAATCCACTTCACGCTAATGCCACAGAGCAGTCCCTTTTCCACTTTAATCTTCCTGACCTTAAAGCAACCTTATAGCACCAAGTTACATTTGTTGTTGACCACTCTATCACCGACATGGAACGTATCCTACGTGAATTGCAACCGGCACGCACCTCATAGAGGTAAAACTTTATCACCATGCGGGCGGCATAAACCAATGGAATGAACGTTAATTTTTAATCGCTATCACTTGCCGTTATTGTGAATTTGTTTACCTATTTATAAAATTTATTACTAATTCATAACAGTTATGACAAATCAATATGTGGTATTTAAATCACATGTACCCTGTAAACCCCAATACAAATCAACTGAGTTGATGAATTATTAAACAACAGAATTAACTTTTGATACAGACACCTCATTTTCAGACAGTCTCTTACCATTGTTTCATTTCATAAGTACGATAAAATATTCGCGTCCACTCATATTTTATCTAGTACATATCATGCTAAAAAAAACTATCTAATGTTTCATACTAATGCGTTTTTGAAAGCCTCCGTTTTTTTGTTCCCCGAAAACGGATAAAAAGATCTGCGTCCACACCAGGAACTGAATGCGTTTTCATCACCAGGCTGTGCTCGTGCTTCTGTTCAATACGCATGCTCCAATAACGTCAGCGATACTACGCGTTACCCCCCAGTAGTTGTGACGAAAGCGTTTTCGAAAACCTCCGTTTTCAGTCAGATAAACATCTCCGTTTTTCATCGTTTTAGTGTGGACGATCGGTAAAACGGATTAAAAAAGTATGCGTTTTCAAACGAAAACGCGCTAGTGTGGACGGGGCCTTAGTAAGTGCCAGTTGGATCAAATTTTGGAATTTCGGGTTTTTTGTTGCACTTACAAAACTTAAAGGAAGCAATGTATTTAGTAACCTGACCAAACCGTTTTTCAATCCGATCACTGGAAAGCGGTTTTTTCGGCCGCACTTTTCGCATTTTCACGGCCGCCCCTAAAATTGCATGTTTCTGAAGTTACAAAAGACAGCAAGCGAAAGAGACTGGAACTTCAGGAATTTAACAAATTTACACCGGTTTTCCGTGGTGTGGACTCTTATTTACCACGATTTACGTTATCACATGGTCAAAATGTTGTGGACTCACGAGGCGCAGCCGAGTGAGTCAGCAACAAATGTGATGACGTAAATCGTGGTAAATAAGAGTCCACACCACGGAAAACCGGTGTAAATTTGTTTTTTACAACAATATTTAGAAAAAAAATACAAGGAAAAATCGAAGTCTTGTTACAAAACGTGACAGCAAAGAAAGAGCAAGCGTTGTCTATAACTTGAAAAATCGAAGTCTTGTTACAAAACGTGACAGCAAAGAAAGAGCAAGCGTTGTCTATAACTTTCTCGCAATCTGATTGGTTGTTTTCAAGCGCGCGTGATGTTAGCGTCAGCACCGTTGTCTGGACTCTCATTTACCACTCACCTCGACCAATCAGATTGCGAGTTTAGCGGCAATTGTGGTAAAAATGCAAATTTAATGGCGGCCGTGCAAATGCGAAAAGCACGGCCGATAAAAAACCGTTTCCCCTTGATCGGATTGAAAAACGGTTTGAACAGGTTACTAAATACATAATTTCCTTCCGAAAAACTTGAATACACAAAATTGAAATTTAACAATTTGATCGAACTGGCAGGTTTTTAAATTCCAAAAAAATTGAAAATGGAAATGTTGGTTTTTGAGGAGAGAGGAAAACCGGAGTACCCGGAGAAAAACCTTTCGGAGCAAGGAGAGAACCAACAACAAACTCAACCCACATTTGACGCCGGGCCGGGAATCGAACCCGGGCCAAATGGTGAGATGCGAGAGCTCTATCCACTGCGCCGCACGTTATAGTGTCTTCCTTCAGTATGGCCATGGTCCTGAGTAAGGCTAACTTGTTTAGCCGAAATATTGGCTGCTAAATAAATCAGCCCACTGCTGCGTAGTGTCAGCCTTGCGTTCAGGTTCTCGATTCAACCGACTTATATTCCCTTTTCATCATTAACAAAACAAATGCTTAACCGGCTTAGTTATCTTTGACAAATCCACCTAGTCTGCCTAGTAGATGGGATTGTACGAACGGCGAACTTATCTTCTCTTCTAGACTGAAATGTCAGCCGCTTCCTTGCTCTACCCCCTGCGTACTTCGTTTTGGCAGCTCCGCCGCCAAAACTATACTCTCGCACAGATAATCCCTGCCAGCTACGCAAGCTAAAATCCACGCTGCAATCTAGTACCTTATCTCTCGCACGATGTTACCCTCGGTCCGAATCACTAACAAGGCCAGCAATCCTGTAATTATTCGAGCTTGAATTTGACAAAACTGTTTACGATAACGTAAAGCCAACCCTATAGTCCTACACACGATGTCGGGGATCAGGGACGGACAACAATATGTAACACACAAAAACAAATGAAAGGTAAAGTTTCCTACTTTTAATGGCTTTCCTATTTTTAATTTCATACAAGTTTCTCAGTAAGCCACTCTGTGTTAAAATTTATTTTCATAATTGTCCACTAACAACATAGAGTGCAATTTAAATATCATATACAGACATATACCTTATTCATCTTTGCACTTTATACAGGCGTCAAACGACAACACACTGAATACAGTAACCGTTTGATCTTTATCTTTTACTTATTTTTCTCTTGTCCAATAGGCCACACCATTCCGTATCCAAGATAAAGACATCAATTTGAATTGCCTTAGCATGTTTGTAAACAAACGGTGGAGCTCTGAACTTCAACAACCAACTTCTGGTAACTTAAACGACTCAGCTTCAGGTAAGTTTTAACACCACAGCTGCTAACTGACACCAGCAATGACAAAGTTACCAGTCTCCTCTCAGTTATCTGGGGCGAGGCTAAAGTTGTAGCCTGGGCTACAATTCTGTTCAGCGGTCTACTTCATGATGCGGTACTGCAGTACCAGTTCACCTCCACCTTTCCAAATAAAATGACGTACTGTGCGTAAGTCCATATTTGGATCTAGTACCTGAAGGAATGAAAATTGGATCAACATAAAATTAACTACTAACTACAAAACAGAGTGCAGTTATGTCAAATGTGACAGAATAATTTACTATAGGTTGAAAAATCACACAATTATAGACGAAGGAACTGACTATTCAAATTGAGTTGATTAATTATTTCAGGAAATGTTTGTTATTTATAACAAGAAATGCTCCCAAACTCGCGAAAACTTGGTGTCGTAAAATATCGCTTTTCCAAAATCGCGAAATAAAGCTATCGTGAAAATTCCCTGCAATAATTAAAGTGTCACTACGACCAAAATTTTTGTATTTCTTTCTGCTTTTTTAACGCAAACGATCTCATAGGTTTAGACAAATGCGAATTGTTATAAATTAGATTGATATATTCTTGCACAGCCCAGAAATAGCTGGCCTAAAACCCACGAAAATCACGTAAAATCCGTCCGCCATTACTCCGTTCATAAATCCGAGCCCACGTTTTACTGGTTTGCGATCTGGTACACGTGACTTGATTTGTGATGTCAATGACGCAACGCGGTTCCCTCCGGGTCACAGACAACAAAGCCAAGAGGCACGTGTTGTGTCATTGACCACACAAAATCTTCAGGCCAACTCGATCCAACTCTCAGGGTTCGGTCCCGTTCATTTTTGAATTGAGTAATGGCGGCAAGCCGAATTCGAAATGTAAAGTTAAAATAATGGCACTTCCCGTACGAGTTCCGACTTTACAATTTATATTTTCAAAATATGAAGAGAACAGAAAATGTATATGTTGTGGTTCAATTTTATCCTTGGTTCAAATTTTATTTTTCTTTGTTTTTGGCTATGGTAATGTATGATAATGAGTTTTAAACAAAGGAAAATAAAATTTGAACCAGGGACAAAATTGAACCACAACATATATTTTTGATCATAGTGGCACTTTAAGGAAATGAATCGCTAACTGACTGACAGACGAACGGACGGAGGGAGGGAGGGACCGACGGACTGACAGACTGACTGACTGACCGACCGACCGACCGACCGACCGACCGACCGTCCGACCGACCGACCGACCGACAGACTGGATGGCTGGATGACCGCCGACAAAGTGAACGATTGATCACTGGTCTGTCTGTACGTCTGTCTGACTGGACTTATTGATAAGACAGAATGCTTCATACGTTCAGTACCGTACCTGTTCGTGACAAAGCAGCTCGACCCGAGCCTCAGCTAACGCGCCTAATTCCTCCAGCTCTTGCTCGGTTGGTGGCCCGGCCTGCTCTTTATCGGCGTGGTTACCTGAGTTACTGCTGTTCTCGTTTCCCACGACTTTCTCGTACACGTGCTCTATGACTTTACGCACGTGAAGCATATCACTGGCTGACAGACGGTCCCTGATAGAAAAAAATGACACGCCTGCATAAACTACACTCCTATTTGTTTCTTATGGATACAGCCAATAGTTAACGAAAACTGCAGCCTTGTTCCCAGGAAAAGAATGCCTTTTTTACATTGTTTGATCGGTCCTGAGCACTTATCCAATGTTACGCAATAAATCGTTCAGTTTCGTTGTTCCCAGGCTTCAACGCGCTTAGCGAGCAAAGAGAGCTGTCATTGCGGATTGGGGCCGAGTGCGAAAGCCT